>PVKS010004672.1:0-91197 GCA_004027875.1 Aplodontia rufa
CATTATAACTCTAAAAAAAGTATTAGATTGTAAAGCATTACATCTTATCTGGATTTAACTCATGCTACTAGACCAACTTTCTCATTGTCCAGGGTCTAGACCCCACCTCCACAGATGAGTGGAGACAATCAACCCTTAGATCTCTGGGTTAAGCTGATTTTACTCATCATGATCTCTTCCATAACCATCCATTTACCCTTGAAGGCTGCAATATCATTGTTTCTAATTGCTGTGTAAAATTCCATGGTATAAATGTACCACAGTTTTTGGATCCATTCTTCCTGTGAGGGACACCGGGGTTGTTTCCATAGCCTAGCAATAGTAAATTGTGCTGCTATGAACATCGATATTGCTGTGTCACTGTAATGTGCTGATTCTAAGTCCCCTGGAAAGATTCCCAGGAGTGGAACAGCAGGGTCGTATGGTGGGGTCATCCCTAATTTTTTCCCTAATTTTTCCCTGATGGTCTTAATGCGCCCTAGCTCTTCCTACTCATTCCTTATTCTTTGATCATATCAACACACTTATCAAAGCATGTAGTGAATCAGTTTATGCCCTTTGTCCATTCCACGGTCCTAACCCATCAGCTGCCTGTCCTTTTACAGCTTTTCTGTGTTCCTCAACTCACTTCATCCCTCACCCCAGCATTCTAGGAACTGGCTGTTATTTCTAGTTCATCCAACCCAAAGTCATCCTCATCTTACACCTTTTGAATAGTAATCTTTCTTCAGACCTTCTTCCCTTCATTGTTTCTGATTCTTGAAGCTGAAAAGATTTTCAAGGCTTCAAATGAGCCCTGACCTCACCCTGCTCGCTCCTTGAGTGGCTCCCAGATGATTTGATTCATGACTATCAAAGCAAGAGGACATGGGGTCCATGAGATGTGGCTGGAGCAGGGGGCAGACTGAGGACGCATGCTGATCCCCAGGTCTAGAAGGTCCAGTATCTGTTAGTGAGGAAGACTCCTGACAAGATACACATGCCACTCATCGCTGCAGACACGGTGACTCTTCTAAGTACCTAAGTGACTGCAGAGTGGGACCTGACTCCTAGGGATCAACAGAAGTAGGAATGGGGATGGGTCTAGGGCTGTGTTTAAGCTTTAAAACAGTATCTCAATATATACCACTACTATTTAACATGGAATTTTTTAAAAAGAGAGAATAACAGAGAGAGAGAGAGAGAAAATCAGTTTTCATTGAGTTTTTCACTTGGCTTTCATTGCTCTGACACTTAGTTGTGTACGTGGGTGCTGGGGTTTGAACCCACGTACTTGCATATGCCGGGCAAGCACCGTAACCGCTGAGCCACAGCTCCAGTCCCTAACATGGAATTTTTAAAATGTGTCTCCACCCCCACCAGTCTACCAAGGCTAATGAAAACGTCGAGTTTCTTTGATTCATCTGAACTCCATGAACACAGTGTCATAATACTATTGGTCCCATGCTGATTTGAAGCAGAGAGCAAATATGTATCTTTGATTAATGATATTAACTATGACAATGTGTATAGCTTGGGAAATAAAGTTGTTTAAAATATTGGTCTGTGGACAAAAAAAAAAAAATAACAATACAAGGCCATAAAGAGAAATGCACCAGAGTTTGGTAGTGTGACCTCATAGGGAGCTCAGAACCTGTCTCCCATCAGCCACTTCTGCTAAGAGCAATGCTACCTGGAAGACGTGTATCCCCACAGTGCAATAGGAGCGGCTGGGGTCCATTCCCTGGAGGCTGGATTTTACAAGGAGAGGCTCAGACGGGCTGCATCGCTTGGTTTGGTGTCAACCATGTTTGGTGGGTGGCCTGATTACCTTACAGGTCTCTTATTTGGGCATCAAAGGACTTACTTCCACAGCAGCTAGGAGTGCTGCCTGCAGGTTTCTGCCCTCTGCTCTGAGCTCCTTCCAAGACCAGCTGACATCTGGAAAGAGCTACCTTGCCGAAGGGCAGGCCCCCTTTGATGCAGTGGCCCAAGTCCTGTGACCAGTCCATTCTGGAGTATGAAGACTTATCCCAACCTTGGACCGCCTTGAAGGGCCACCACACTTCACAGCTCCGGGTGCGGCCCGCTGCCTCACACACCCTCTTCCTGGGCTGATCATACTTCCTTCTCCCCTCCCAAAGGTGTTGATCCTGAGAACTCTCCCTGAGCAACTTCTGCATCCTAATTTCCATCTCAGATTCTGCTTCCCCGGGGAACCTGGCATGCAGTAGTATAGCCTGGAGAGCTTGGGTCAAAGGAGATATGTTAGAAATGCAACAGTGTAATTTAAAGGATAAGCGTGATGACCACTGAAATGAAAAGACAAGATCAAGTATTGACAAGGATGTGGAAGAAGTGCAACTCACACACTGCCAGAAGGAGGGTAAATTGGTACAATTGTTCAGAAAACTCTTTCACATTATCTACTAAAGCCAAGCATCTGGGAACATATCCTATAACTTAGCAATTCCTATTCCCAGAATATGCCCAAGAAAAATGCAAGCATGCCCACCAAAAGAAGAATGCACAGAAATGTACATAACATCATTCCAAATGCATCAAATTAGAATGTTAGAGCCATTGACAATATGAATGGATACACCATGTCATGTTCATACAAAGGCATACTATTCAGCAGTGAAAAAGAAAACCTGCAACTCTGCACTACAACTTGAGTCTCACAAATATGATACTGTGCCAAAGCAGCTTGCCCTGAGTTTGCTCCTCAGCCCTGAAAAAAAAAAAAAGAAGACAGCGAGACTGGGAAAGGGCCTAGGAACTGGATGTACTGGGGTAACAGAGACATTATCCTTTCCCTAGAGACCTTTCTCAACCCGTTACTTACTGCCCATCCACACTTCTACTGCCATTGACAGCGCTTTGGGTTGAAAGTCTGTCACTTTCTGTTTGCAAAACCGCAGACTATGGAAAAGAAGTCTTAACCTGTGAACTAAATTTTGTCTTTGTCCCTTGACTTCCTCCTCTAATCTTTGGGAGAACATTTAGCTGTTTTCTTCTTTAAGGACTCTTCTGACTATATTACGTCATAAAATTATTGTGAAAAGACTTAAGTTATAGCTACTGTATGTGTTAAAGTGGTGCCTAAGATCTTAAATTTTGTTTAATAGGTAACAGAGATGACCTTGGAGACTAAAACTGACATCTTCTCAGTGTGGTAGTTTGTGAGTGTGCATTGGTGTGTGCTTTGTGTGTTCACGTGTGTGTGCATATATGCATGGATGTGTGCTTATGGGTATATTTGAATATATGTACATGGATGTCTGCTTGTGTGTGTGTGTGTGCTTTCACGTGCTTGTGAATGTCCTTTCATGCCTATGTGATTGCATGGGTGTGCATGACTGAGTGTGATTGGATATTTTTGCATGGATGTGTATTTGCATAGATGGTTGTGCTTACATGAGGTCATATACATTAGTGTGCATTTGTATATTTGCAAGCCTGTGTATGTGCATGCACATTTCTCTGTTAATATGTTGTCATTTGCAGGGTGCATGTCATTGTCTTGCGATTCATGGCTCTCTGCTTTCGATTATACTCTGACTAGTCCAAAACCCCTCTGAACTAATTCTAATCAACTTGGAAGCCACCACACTCGGGCATGAGGCTGTCAAATGTGAGTGTTTGCAGATGTCAGTGCATGGAAGGCAGGAATCCAGGAGGACAGATCAAGGCTTAGTCACTGAAAAATACATGCCAGTGCATCCCAGTTCTGGAGCACCATCACAGCCCATAAGGAAAGCTTGTCATGACAGCAAATCAATAACTTCTTGGAGATGATTCGTTTCTGAAATACCCCTGATTAATTATGCCAGTGCATGCTTGGCAACAGTACTTTGCTCCAGATTAACCTAATGCTTTTTGCATGAAGCAGGATTATAACTGGCTCTCATAAGTCAAAGTTGACGTTTCAAATCAGGCTTTAAAGGTTTGGGTTATAGATTTTATAATGTCTCCATGTCAAACCTAATTGCTCTTATTGCTGCTAGTAGACGTTTGCCAATCAATCAAAATAACATTTATTTTGTCATAAACAAGAGTAAATTAAAACCGTTTGAAATCATTGTATTTGAAGACTCAGTGAAGAAGCATTTCTAGAACCATTCAAATTTGCTTCTCCACTGTGATAGAGAGCTCTGGTGGTGACATTATAAAAGTCCATGGAAGTATTTTACTATTTTCACTTCAAAACGTTAATGCCTCTATGTATTTTATGTATGCAGCTTTCACTTGGCAACTTATTCCCATGTGACTATAATTTGGGTCAAAATAGCTCTCTTCCTTTCTCTAATGGACAGTTACAATTTGTCTCTTAAAGATAAATTTATTTTATTTTTTTATTTATTATTTTTTAAAGAGAGAGGGACAGTGAGAGAGAGAGAATCAATTTTATTTAGTTTTTCGTGTGACTTTCATTGTTCCAACACTTCATGGTGTATGTGGTACTGGGGTTTGAACCCACATCCTTGCACATGCCAGGCAAGCACCATAACCACTAAGCCACTGCACCAGCCCAGTTGGAATTTTTTTAAGAAGGGAACCAAATGATGAGGATTGTGTTTTTAGAGCTGTCCCCTGACATTGGAGGGTGCTAATACATCTGGATGAGTGAATTTTACAGAGAAGATAATTTCTGAGAAACAGGTGACTAGCATTAAAATCCTAGCTTCTTATTTTTTAAGATTCTTTTTTAATTCCAGAGTTGTTTTAAAGGTGAGTTTCATTTTTTCCTATAATTTCTCTCTAAACTTGTCATTTTCTCCTGACGTTCAAGAAAACATTCCAGTGCCTTAAAATGCTACTGACTTACAGGATCACACAGTTCGGTGTCCCTTTTCCCTCGCCGTCCACCTCTACTTTATCTGGCATTGCTGTTCCTTCCCTCCCTCTTCTCTTCACTCCCCAAAATGCTTGCAAAATACTTTTAAGGAGAGTAGGCCATCGAAAACCAAGAAAGGTCGCAAAAATCACAGAGGGTGCTTCTCAGTGACAGTGACTTGTGTCACCCCTTCCCCTCTCCTTATGTGAGGTTCTCAGCGCCTGGGATTTGCCCTCCAACATGGCATAAAGATTGCCTTGATATTTGAATGCAGAAGCCAGTCAACCCTCCAGCCCTGCAATCTTGACTACCTGAATGGGAGCGGGAGATAAGAAAAGGTTCCTGGCTGCTGTGTTCAAGCTCCACAGTGGGAGGGAGAGTTACCCGGATAGGATCTTCCACCACCAGTCCTCCAACCTCAGGTTCTCCTTGGGCTCCATAGGCAATATAGCATCAGGGTGAGAAGGGAGATCTTGGAAGCCGAACTGCCCAAGTCTGAGCACAAATCCACCACCTTCCAGTAGGATAAACCTGAGCAATTTCTTACTTTTTCTTTGCTTCATTTTCTATAAAATGGAATGATGATGATGATGAAAATAACAATACAGCATGCCTCAAAGGATTATTGTGAGAATTAAATGAGTTTTAATCCACACAAAGTACTTAGTATAGTTGCTGGCCCACAGAAAAGAGATCACACAAAATTACTTTAATCATTATTTGCATGTTTAGAGTGAGCCACCTTTATTATAGGATCTCACACATGCGTCCTTAGCGAATGAGGTCTTTCCAAAGGTGCAAGACTTCAGATTTGTATTAGGCTAATTGAAATGCATTTCCAAGAAGGGCAAGGATCTTTGTTCTGGCATATATTTTAAGTTACCTGGGATAGTGAGTGGCACCCGTAGTATGAGTCCAACAAGTCCAATATTCATTGAATGAATGAATGAACTAACGAATGAACAAATGAGCTGGGGAAGCAGTATGCCTCAGCTGAAGCACAGATTCAGCATAACCTTGAAGTCAAATGCTGGCTGCACCATTTATGAGTTCTACACGACTTTTTCCAGTTAATCCCCTGTTCCTCTATTTCCTCATGCATAAAATGGAGGTACAAATAACTATTGCATAAGCATTGTCATGAGAATTAAATACGGTAATAGTTGAAAATGTCTAGCATAAACTTAGCATATATTGGCTGAATAAATGGTTGCTCTTCTTATTTATTCTGCATTCACATGCATCAATTATGAAGGAGGGAAGCATTATAAACACAGAGGGATTAAAAAAAGTCACATTCCCGCATGCGCCTGTCAAATAGGTATTTCCCAAGGCACAGACAAGCTTGCTTTGGATTTTTTCCCATACATGGTTTTCAGTATCATGATGCTTATTAAAGAAGAAAAAAAGAGTACTGTGGGGGAAATTGTAGGTGACAAGGCTGAGAAGGGCATGTGAAATGACAGATTGGAGAAGCAGCCTGGAAGGAAGTCATAGGGAGCATGCAAGGAGCCCCTGTCCTTGCTGGAAGACTTTCAGGACCGAAGACCAGAGAGGGGACCATCGTGGCAAATAGATCCTCCTCTCCCCACTGCATTCTCCACCCCACCTCCAGCGTGGCCTTTCCACTGTTATATCCAAATTGTTTCTCTTACCTCTGTGTACCTTAACACCATGGCAGAAACGTAAGCCATGGACGAAGCAGTTTGGCAAAGCACACACCAGAGCCCACGGTGGTTTGTCGTCTGGCCACCTCGTCAAGCCAGACTTCACTCTTCATGCACTTTCATGGCTTGCAGCAGCAAGGTCTTCTGGGCAGCCCTGCCATGCCTGTACTCACTTTGATTTTATTTTTATTTTTATTTTTTTTTTTTGTCCTTGTGAATCAGCTCCTTCCTTTCCACTTTCTTCTGCTTGCCAATCCCCAGTCCCAGGTAAAAACTCAGCTCAGATGTCTCCTGCTGTGTGAAGTCTTTCCTTGACCCAACCAAGCAAAGCAGATTACTGGAACCCTCGCACATCAGATGTCTGCCTATAGCCCCTCACGTTGTTGCCTATCTGTCCAAGGAAGTAATTAGAGGTGCTGGTCTCTGAGAGCTATGAATGAAGGCTGGAGCGGTGGCTCCGCAGGTATGGCGCTTGCCTGGCATGCAGAAGGACATGGGTTCGAACCCCAGCATCATGTACACAACGAAGTGCCAAGTGCCAGAGCAACGAAAGCCACATGAAAACTAAATAAAAAATTGATTCTTTCTCTCACTGGCCCTCTCTCTTAGAGAGAGAGAGAGAGAGAGAGAGAGAGGACTATGCATGCTAATTGTCAAATGTGCATGCAAGAAGTAAATAAAATAGGTCCCTTAAAAATCACTGCTACAGGGGCTGGAGTGGTGGCTCAGTGTTTACAGCACTTGCTGGAAAAATGAAATCCACATGAAAAACTAAATAAAATTGATTCTCTCTTCCTCTCTCTCTCTCTCTCTAACTGTCCCTCTCTTTAATTAAAAAAAAAAATCACTGCTACAATTTATGGTAGAGCATGAACCCTCTCTGGCATCCCACATCCCATTCACAAAACGAATTCTTTCCTTGGTAGCCCACATGCTGCAGGACTGAAAAACAAGGAGAAAATACCACACTGGAACCTCCCAAGGTGCCCCAGCCCTTTGGCACCTCATGGCTGCCATCAATAGAAAGATTCAGCAAGAGGAATTTACTCCCCTCCAGTGATATTAAAAATGCTTTTAAATGTAAAATTAATAGCCTGGTGAGCCATGTCTCTGTCCTAGTGTAATTGTTTTTGTGATGCGTCATTTGCTCTTAATTGCAAAGATATGTGTGTCTTTGTTTGTGTGTGACGTTATTTCATTACTTGGCCTAATTATTAAAACCATATCCTAATAGTTTTTGGAGCTAATGTTAGAACCGAATGAATCCCAAATTTAGTACTTAGGCCATAATGAGATCCGGAAGTGCTTGCGACATGCTGACCCTCAATACATGTTGGTTCCATCTGCATCTATGTTTTTGACCCTGGGTCACAGTTTCTAACCTTATTTTGAGCATGAAGCTGCTCCTTTGTAAAAGCAACTCATCCCAACTTGGCGGCTGACAGGAAGAGATGCCCAATACCATAACAAAAAGCAGAGTCAAAAATGCTCTGGGAGTTTCTAGAGAGATTCTACATCATATTTATAGGCATCACCAAACAAAAACTAGCACCTCCACCTTTAGGAGAGGGAACTCCACCACAAGAGGAGGTTCCATTTGAATTCTGGAGAAAAGGAAACTTTAGCAATTAAGTCCAGCAGCTCCCTGTCACACAAACACAGGGCGGAAGCCACAGACTTGAACTGACCAATTACTGGAATTAATAGCCACAGCTTCAGGATAAAACATTTGGTCAAGCTTTCAGAGGGAAAAATCATGTTTGTAGCTGAGCCTGTATCTGTTTGTTTCCAAGATGCCTGGATGTCATCTCTGTCTCTCTGCAAGAGGAGAACGCATCACCAACAGACACTAAATTCATGGTAGCCCCAAGGGAAGACCCACTCCACACAGTGTTTTCCTGTACTCACCAAGCTTTGGACTTGTTTGGGGAGCTCAGAACTTTGCCTGAGGTTGGATCAGCCAGTGTTTGATCATTTTCCCACTTTTATAATGCCCCTGTTCTATCACTTTAAATCTTATTTTGCTAATGCAATGGGCCTTATTTTCAAACATGAAAAATTCCTTACTTTACTTGCAAATAAAGATTTCTTGTTTTTAATAGGATGAAAAAGTGGAAAAAGGAAAAAAAAGACAAATATTCAAGGTACAATCTGGAGTGTATGATTTTTTGTATCCTAGGACAGTTTTTCATATTATTTTTGTTTGCAGAAGACCTCATGGAGACTCCCCCTCACCCCATCCTCCCAGACTAGCCTAGTCCCATCTCTAGCCCTGACTGCATCCTGGATGCCCACGAGAATGCAGGTACACACTGACACACATATGCTTGTGCCATGCACACCTACAGCCATCCTTGTGTGAGTGATCTGTAGTTGTCATAGGGATGTAAGAAAACCTAGATATCCGAGGAACATGAAACCAAAAACAGGCTCACCTGGTGATCTGAGGCACTCCTCACCCTGAGAACACCCTCAGAGGCCTGCCTGTGTCCTGAAGATGCACAAAAAAGGACACTAGGTTGCCAGCTCTGTCACCTGATTAGGCTGGTCATGCCTCATATTCAAAACCTAGTTTTGCCTCCAAGGAAGAAATTATTTTTATATGGTGCAGGAGTACTATTCTCCTATTGAAAAAAAAATGTGTTAGAGAAAAGGAGAAAGACCAGAGTCTGGAGTCCCACGTGCCCTTCCAAGGGTGTACCTCCAATGACCTAAAGATCTCTCATGAGGCTTCTCTTACAGGTCCACCACCACCCCAAGGACCAAGCCTCCCAACACAGGATCTCGTGGAGAACGAACCACACCCAAACTATAGTGACAACCTACTGCAAAGAACAATCCAGTACAAGTCTCAGGATCCACTAATGGTGACCAGATAAAATGTCCTTCTTTGTTAATCCAAAATGAGCCTACATCTACAAGCTACTGTTAGATTTAAATTGGTATTTGAATGTGAGGAAATGATTAGATGCATCTTGATTGTCTCCTGCTCTCTGTAACTGTCTTCATACCACTAGAAGGTTCCAGCTTTATGGTAGCTGACTGTATTGTTTATTATCATTCAGATGAGAATATGCCCCAGGAAATAACAGTATTAAAATTCATATTTTTAGAGTGAAGACCTTTTTGTTCATTCTCAGGCCCCACCAAAAAATAGTTCTGATCTGTTGGGAAGCAATATAGGTGATCCTCAGTGATGCACAGGTTCTAAGATTATTTTAAATACTCTGATGTATTTCAAAAATATTATTCTAAAGCCAAAAAGAAAAAAAGAACATGGGATTTGGAGGTAGATTTAAAACAGAACTGGTTGTGAACCTTCCCTCTAGACCTGGTAACTGTGCTCTTAGGCAAAATAATTAACCTTTCTGAGGTTTTTTTCCCCTAGTCTGCAGAATGGAGTTAATACTTAGGATGTTGTTCAGAAGATTAAGTCATCTCAACAAATATTTATCAAGTATCTCCTATGTGCCCAGATCTTTTCTAAGTACTGCAGATACCACAGTGAACAAAACATAAGGTTCTCATTCTTGTGCAGATATTCTTAAATGGAACTGAACGTTTCTCTCCTGGTTCTTAAGTCTTTGAAGCAGAGTGTTACCTGGGAATGGATTTAAACTGGATTTCTCATACCTGTAGTTCTAAGATAATTATCCCTTTGGCTGTTGCAGATTTTAAGTTATAGCTAAGATGCTAAAGGTTACTTAGAACTCAACAGAACTATGTATAAATTTTTACGATTTTTATTTTTTAATTCATAAAACTTTAGTTTTCCTAGGGCAACATTTGCAATAAATTTTTGGCCCTATGTTTACTTTTGTTAGCATATGCTACTTAAAAGTAAACATGATTTGCATTATAAATGTTTAGAGGGGGACATAAACATTCTTTTGTGCATAAAAGTTCTGAATAATATAGAAAAACTTCCCCTGAGATTTGCCACCCTGTCAAACTTGTACATGTGCAAGTAGCCACAAAGACTTTTGTCAGTGGTGATGTTACTGATGGAGCAAGTTGCTCCTGTTCAGTGTTGATGATTTCAAGGGTGAAGTGATCTAGAAAATTCCTCCTTCTTTAAAATAGATTTTCTGCCTGGCATCATGAAGTGCATCCTAGCCCTTCAGGTATGCCCTCTGATGGTCAACAATTAGGCCAGATAAAATAATAAAGAATGGGTAACTAAGCATGTTCATGTTGCTCATTTGAACTAATGTAAATTTGTAGAGAAAAAATGGTTAATTTCTACTCACTTTGAGTCAATGAAAGAAGAGGTAGAACTTAGAAATATCTTAATATTAATGAGCTCAAACCAATATCATTGTCACTTACAACCCGCGCAGGCCATCGGAGTCAACGTTATCTTCAGTGTAAAGGTTTCAGTTGTACTTTTTTTCCCTAAGGTTTGATAAGATAGGGCCTTATTGCTGGATGCATTTTTTAATTTTCCACTGTAAAACTATTGTTGCCATCTCAAACTGTTGGTGAAATTCCAAACCAATGTCATCTGGGGTAACCAGATTATAATAAAAATCCAATAGAACAGTTCTTTAAAATGCGTTTTTTTTCTGTATTAGCACACACGTGCATTTTGCATGAATCCCTACAGAGCTAATTATACTGTTTCAAAACAATAATAATAGTAAAGAAGATAAAAGATGAAGAAATATAAAGCTACCCAACTGTGGGATCACTCTCCTGACATCCTTGGAATGCCACTCTAATTACTAGTGAATTGGCACTTAGAACAGTTATCTGGAGGGAAATGTTGAAGCAAAAAGTGTCCACTGTTTTGATATTTCTTTCAAAATCATTTCTATTTTATCTATGAACATAAACCATGAGTTGCTCCAAAGGTGTTCACCTTGATATCCCCAACATGTCTTTTACCTGCCAACACTTGCCTACCATCTAGCTTCATTTTGCTAAAATATTTATTAAAGTTTGAAAGTCATGATGCTAAATTTCTTACCTTTTCCTTGAATATGCAAACCATGTAACACGGGCAGAACAAAGATTCTTTCATGGCTATTCAGGAGGTGCTAAATAGAATTCAGACCTGCTGATGGCCCAATCTCCAGGCATTTCTGCCATCTTTGCACAGTGAAGAAACTCTAGAGTTGAAAAGGAAGAATATATCCTGACCTACTTTTCTTTAAGAAGCTCTTGGACTCTTATGTATATCTATCAGATTTCATTACCGAGAATATTTGGATCTCTGAGAACTTAAGAACTTGAATTTCCTTTTTTATCTTTTGGGTAGATATTTTCATCTCCATCCTGGTCCCTTGTGCTTAGTATATAGAGTAGCCCCTAGATCAGAAAAATAAAGGGGATGTTCTGTTCAACTTCTTGGGATTCTACCTTCAGTCATTATATCTAAATCCATGCACTGCTGCTAGGAACTGGCACAAGCTCTCTGGAAATGAATTTGACATTGTTTCCTAACCTGATGCTGATACAATGTAATTTGGCATTCTGTGTCAATAGCCTTAAGACCTTCAAAGCCTTTGGCCCTAAGGAAATAATATAACATTCAGAATAACATTCAGACCTTCAAAGAGTTCTATAAAAAAGACTGATCATGAAATTTCTAATAAATGAAAAATTGAAAATTGAAAATCTTTTATTGCCTGATGCCCAAGGACAGGAATTGGTTAAATAAATTTTAGTACATCCACATAATAGAGTTTTTTTTTATTTTGCTTTTGCTTTTTTTTTTTTTTTTTTTTTTTGGTACAGGAAGAAAAGAATGGAACCCAGGTTTGCTTAACCACCGAGCAGCACATCCTAACACCCCCCCTTTTTTTAAACTTTGAGATGGGGGTCTTACTGAGTTGCTTAGGGCCTTGCTACGTTGCTGAGACTGGCTTTGAATTTGCAATCCCTGTCTCAGTCTCACTCGAGGCACCTGGATTACAGGCGTGTGTCTCCACACCCAACATCCACGTAGTAGAGTTTTAGGCAGCTGTGGTCAGGAGAGGTGGTCTAGAAGAATTTCTAAAGTAGAACATCAAAAATTCTCATGCTTCAATATTGTGATAAAAATCTAAAATGAAATTGCTTGCACCGTATGATCTTAACAATGTATAAAAAATGACCAAGGAGGGGAAACAACTCACACACCAAAACGTTAACCATGCTTATTTTTATTCCTTCCTTTCACTCCAATTTTTTTTTGCTGTACATTTTTCTGTGTTATCAAAATTCCCTATCATAGACATCAAATAAAATAAAATTCCAAAAGTCAAGATACAGAAGAAAAATGGAGCAGTTGCTGCAGTACATGTTCTCGTGTCTATCCTCCCTCTCCGGCAAGCCGTAGACTGCTTTCTGCTCTGGCTCTTTCCTGGGAATTTACACAGTTCATATTCCTACTGGGGAAAAACAGCTCTAGGAACGCGATGATAAGAATCTGTGTCACCTCGTCTCTGTTCTTTTTCAGCACACAACGGTTTTACCCTTTATATTAATCGAGATGAGGACATCGCACCATCAGTATCCCAGCAGGAGCAGCGGACTCGCCGCCATATGCACCTTCTCTGTGGGCTATATATTATGGTAAGGACCGCGCCTGCTGGGCTTTCATATTGTATTAGATTTTGCACTGCTAAATTTGGGCACATATTGCATTATGGATATAATCACTAACAGATTCACACTGTGTGCCTCATTTGGTCCAAGACCTGGGCTTTGTCTCGTTTCCCCAGATGCTTATATTTTTAGAAAGTATATGCCAAACCTCACACAGCAGGAATTTGTTGAACAATCCCATGTAAGCAGTGGTTCTTCCAAGGCTACATTTTTCAACTCTTTTTCAAACTAAATGTTTTTCTTGGACACCAATTTTATAGCTTAAGGACTTTTTTGCTTGGGATTTTTTTGTTGTTGCTTTTGTTGCGGGGTAGGGGTTTGCAACAAACACGAAATGAGAGCAGAAGAAATGACCTCTTAGCACAGCAACTTTTATAGGAAGCAAGTAAAAATGTACCTTTTTCTGAGTCTGTTAAAAACCTGTTCTAGCATTATCTGTTACATACAAAGTGCATTTGATTGTTTTGGTGTTGAATATTGGGATACATAAGTCGCAAGAAATCTCCATGTGGTCTGCTGGGCACAGTGAAGTCCCAAGGGTAAGGTGCCAAATTTCTCTGATAAGAGTTTTTGCCTGGCAAGTTTACTTCACATTAATTTCAATTTTTATCATGTTTTAACATTTCAAAAATTATTTATCTTAGCGTAGAGGATTCCTTATTTCTTATAATTGCACATCTACACATACTCCTCTTGACTTGCTGTCCCTCCCACCAGCATTTTTGTCTCTTGGGACACTTTTGTCCTGAGTTCTGGTTCACCATCCCCTCCTTTAAGCCTGAACAACTGGAAAATGTTCTTCCAAACACCCCACAACTGTACTTAATCCTGCCAAGAGCCCAAAAGCTCTTTGGGAGGCCCAATCTTCATGGAGCATTTTGCTCCAGCCAGCCTAGAAGTATAAAATGAAGTACAGTTAGTCCAGGACTTCACATACTTTGCATAAATAACCACATAATGCCCCAGATCTGAGCAGAAAGAGGAATTGCTGCCAGGAAGTCGCGCCATGCAGCTGAATCCAAGGGGCTTCCAGACAGTCGACCCCAGATGGAACACACAGTGAAGTTCATCCCCTCTGCCACTGCTTCAACTAAGTGAAGACCATTTGCAAGCACTGGGGGAAAGTCCTAATCATGTTGTGAGGTTCTGTGGAGTTTTTTCTTTGGTTGGTTTCTTTTTCTGCATTAATACCTTGAGTATTGACTTCATCTGATAGAAAAAGTCCACAAGATCACAGGTGAAATGTGATTAACATTATGTCTTGAAAATGAACTTATGGAGCTGGAGAAGTGGCTCAGTGGTTACGGCGCTCGCCTGGCAAGCATGAGGACACAGGTTCAAAGCCCAGCACCATGTACACAATGAAGTATCGGAGCAACGAAAGCCACATGAAAAACTAAATAAAATTGATTCTCTCTCTCTCTCTCTCTCTCTCTCTCTCTATCTTTCACTGTCCCTCTCTCTTAAAAAAAAAAAAAGAACTTATGTGCTTTTCACATATGAACTGGATACTTAGTTAACTGTTACCTGTCCATAGAATCAAGTAGGGAAGCGACTGTAACTCCAGAGACGCTACAAAGGCTGAAACATACTGGAACTGCCTTTAGCATTAGTTTAAAAATCAACCCCTCCTGCCCCACCCCACCGCAGTACAGGCTCATGACTCTGCAGTCACATTTGCTCACCTGTGGGACAGGCAGGTTCTTCTCTCTGAGAACCGTGGCGTATCCTGAGTGTTCATTTTGATGCTATTAAATTATTTTTTAAAGCCCTGGATGTTTTAGGAACTACGTTCTTTCTGATGGCTTTTCTTAGACTGTGTGTAAAATCAGCCTACGTTCCAAAGAGGCACGGGGGAAATACACCCAGCCCTCATTACAGACCCCCAGGATCCCTCATTATAGTGAAGCATGACTCACACTCTTGTGCCAAGTGAGGCTTGCCAGCTCCGTGGACTCCCTAAGCAAACCGGTACTTGTTTGGTCATGTATTTGCATTAACCAGAGAATTCCCTCAGATTTGTTCTGAAAAAGCTTTCAAAGGAGGCATTTTCCTTTGGTGTCCTGCCCCAGGCATTCATAGCCATGCCAAGAGCTGAACAATGCCTCTCGCATCATGTCACATCATATAAACCCACATTAAATTGTTATCGTAAAGCCACTGGCTCTGCTCCCTTCTAGACTATCTCAGGACCCACGTACCAGTAACACAACAGCAGAAGGTTCCGAATATGAAATCTTTGGATAACATTCCAGTGTCAGAACTGGACATTCCAGAATCTTGTGCCAAGATGAAAAAAAGCATTCTTCCTCTCATGTGCTAATTATAAGCTAAGTAGCTCTCCTTTACAGTACTGGGTATGGCTGACCTGACTCTGTATGTCAGGGTTTCCGGCCTGCGTGTCCTCTTCTTTCCTCAGACACTCGCTGGCTCCACAGCTACTCTCTTCCTAGGCTTGGAGAGTGGGAGTTGAGGAAGCTGGGTGGAAGTGCCTGGACTTCCCCGGGTGACTGGCACCCTTGAGTTCCCACCCTCACAGCTGCATTTCCCGACCCCATCCAGCCCTGCCCAAGCTTAGCACCCAAGTCCATCCCAGGGCCTCTAATGGCCATGTCAGCCTACCTGCCATGCTGCTTTCTGCACCTGTCCAGAGGTTTCAGACACAAAAATCCTGTTCACTTTGTGGGGCACTCTTGACTCTTCCTGTATCCTTATCCTCCATCATCACCTCCCAGATACTTCTCTGCACCCCAGGATTTCCCCTGATAAATGGGAGAATCCTTATTATCTCATGGTGAATACAGCCTAGAGGTCCCCTGGGTTATTATTATGACAGTGATTATCATAATCATAATAGGTACCATTCTTCTCAGGCAGACACCACACCAAGCACCTTTCAAATACTACATTATGGCTCCCCCAGGAGACTCTTTGAGATGGGCATTTCTTGCCCATTTCACAGAGAAGGAAGCTAAAACTCAGAGAGATTGACTTGATCAAGAGAAGCCGCTGGGCTTTGCCAGAACTATAACAGGGGGACTCAGAGCCTACATCATCAACCATACCCTTGCCTGCCTCTTCCCGTATGAAGAGGTGCTCTGTGGATGCAAAGTACTATATGAGTTTTTAGTTTTGTTGCATTTTGAAGAAACACACAGAAACAGCCACGTATAGGAGTTAAGCCCGATTCCTGGAGTGGTATTCTGGCTCCTCCTCTTCACCTTTCTAGCTCTAGCTCATCCAGATGTAAAATAGGGAGAAGGATAGGGTTCCCTCGCAGGGCAGTGACTGTATGTAGAGCCCAGAGAACAATGCCCAGCTCACAGTAACAAGTTTCCATATTTACTACTGTCAGTTCTGAGAAGCCCCCCAAAACAGTAATAAGAGCACCTAATTATTTTTCAAGGGTTTGAGAATATTATTAATGATGTCATAAGATCTCCTTTTACTATTCCACTCATTCACTCTTCTTTTTCTCTATAAGATGTGAAAATATCATTTTTCACTATCTCAGGGCCCTAATTGTTTTAGATCAATACTATATTTCAAACCCCATTATCCCAAATGTGTTTATAACTTTCCAACATAGGAAATGAAGCAAAATCAGGATGAAATATGATCTTTCCTTTGTGATGCAGTCCTAGATTGTGTCATATCACGATTCCATCTGTCACCAATGTTGGTTATCTCTAGACCATGCAGTTGTGGATTATTTTTTGTTTTCTTATTGAAACTTCTGTATTTTCTCAAGTTTCTCCTGGATACACACAGTATTTCTGTTTACATATGCTATCTTTAAACAGAGGGAAAATTTCTCAAAATAAGAGTATACTCAAAAAGTCAAAGAATTTTCAATCATGAATGAGTAAAATTTTTAGCAAGAAAATAAAATTTTAGACCACATTAAAGTCCTCCCCTTACTTGGGTGCTCCTTCACCAGTTAAACACATCTGGCCAATGTGTATGTTCTTTGATCAGAGGATGACATTTTCCTGTGTTCAGCTTGAACCTTTCACTCCATCGTAACTTCCTATGCTGTTGACTTTTCTGTATGTATTAGTGCTGGAAAGCTTTCTGGTTTTTATGACTTTGGAGAACTGGGTTCAGGCTGAGAGAGTAAGTTATAAGTACCTTACATTCTGAAGAGAGATGCCTTCCTTGGGGTTCGTAAGAGACAGCCAAGCTCAGTTCCTATCCCCATCACCAGCCACTCAGCTCTTCACAGTGGCCATCTCCCCCCTCTTCCATCCCTAGCCTGGCTCAAGAGGTGGGAGAGGGTCTTTGCAGACCTGAGTTTGGGGTCTGAGGGAGCTGCTGGGGGTGGAAAGATGCAATTTGAAAAGGAGGTGCCTCCCTTGCTCACCAAAGTCAAGTGTGAGAGGCTCCAAGAGAATCCCTGGTGAATACTGGGGCTGAAGCAGGAATCCCACTCATAAGCTTCCTTATGCCCCGGACCTGTTCAAGGAAACCTGCACCAGAAGGTTATGGCCCATGGAGGAAGGGGCGGCTGGAGAGCAGCCCATGATGTCCTCATCTGTGTTTTGAAGAGGAATGAGTTTCGGTATGATTTGACATAGAGGAAGGTTTGCCATTGAGCTGCCTTGATGGCCCACCCAAGAAGTCCAGCCCCTGGGAGGAGTTACCCGGCAACAAGAATCTATGAGCATGCTGCCATGGGCAGGAGCTGAGCAAGGTTAAAGGTGTGGAGGGAGCCAGCCAGCCGTATTCGCCGCATCAGGAAACTTCAGTGGAGAAGCCCGTCAGAGGCTCCTGCAAATCTCCCGCAGGCGTTTTTAAAGGACCACTCGGGCTACTTTGTTAAGAATGGACTGGGGTGAGGGATGCAACAGGAGATGAGATGGAAGGCTATAGCAGCAATCCTGGTGAGAAACAAGGTGGTTGGCTGTGGTTGTAGAAATAGGGTGATAGGACTCTGGATATATTTTTGAAGGTGCAGTCAACAGGACTTTGTGACCCAGTCTGCAAACTCCAGTCAAAGCCCCTTTAATAATTTTTAACCTTGGTCTGGAAGACAAATGCCCACCCTACCCCCAAACGTAGTCATAACCTGATCCCCAGAAAATGTGAATGTTACCATACACCTCATATGGAAAAAAAAAAAAAACAACCTTGCAGGTGTGATCAGGTTAAGGACCTTGGGTAGGGGAGATTAGCCTATGTTGTCCAAGAGGACTCTGGCTAATCACAGGAGTCTTTACAAGTGGAGAGCCTTACAGCTGTGGTCAGAGCGAGACATGACGTTGAAAAACATCTGAATGATACAAGGCAGAAAATACTCAGACCACTATTGCTGACTTTGAAGACAGAGGAAGGAGCAATGAGCAAGGACCAGGGCCATCTCTTGAAGCTGAGAAAGGCAGAGAACCTCCTAAACTTCTAGACTTCTGATCTACAGAATTGTAAGATACGTTTGTGTTGTTTGAAGCCATGAAGTTTGGGGCAATAAGCTACTGAAGCAATAGCAAACTAATACACTCCAGCAAATCATTTTAATATCCGTGGGTCTGTTTCCCCACCACATCAAAAAAGAAAGAAGATGCTCATCAGGCAGGTAACCATGAGAATTAGATAAGTGGGTACACAGTGCCCACCACAGAATTGACAGTATGGTGGCCGTTGCTATAGTTGTTTACACTCCAAGAATACTCGTTTGCTGGGGAGCCTAGACTGTGTCTTTCTGCATGTGCCTTCCCTCCTTAACCTGTGGGACTTCGGTGGGCAGAAGTCAGATCATTGAGTTCAGAAGCTCCTCGATGGCTTCCGCTCTTCCTCAGGCCTTTGAGCATATTACTTATCCCTTCCTAGCCTCATTTTTACCACCTATAGACCAGGGAAGAATGCCTGCCTCCTGGGGCACGTTAGGATACTCAGGGCAGGAAACAATCTCTCCTTCCTTCCAGGCCACAGAAATCTCATGTCCACAGAGTCTGAGAGGGTCTGTTTTCTTTCTCTCTTCCCCATCTTTAATTTTCATTTTATCCTCTGCTCTTCTTACGGGGATTGATCCCCTTTCATGGGATTTCTACTCTTTGTACCTTGTTAAGACTGCTAAAGAGTTTTCTGGAATTTTCTTATTGTTCCTATATTAAGTTATTTCCAGAGCTCCACTTTTCCCCTGAGAATTGAGAATGTCATTGCTTTCCCATTATTCCAGTCGTCTTGTTTTCACAAGCACTTTGTTGAGAGAGTGTTGTTTTCTTTCTTCTAACCAGAAGTCTGTCTGCACGACTGAGGGCCCAGCCACTGAGACTGTGGCTTGCACTCAGCTGCTCAGAGACCCAGCTGGGGTGCAGGTCCAATCAGTGCCTCAGATCTGCTTCTGCACAGAAAAGGCCTGCACCCCTAATCTGGCTCAATTCCCAGGATTAATTATGAGTTTCATCTTCCTCTGCCTGCAAGAGTTGGTTCTCAGACTTTCTGGGAATACCTGGAGACCCAGAAATTCCCTCTGCTGTTAACCTCGCCCCCCGCAGGCATTGTGCATGTGGCTGTGGTCCTTCCCACACCGAGCCTGCTTTCTCCCTCCGCCTTCTAGGATTACCAAGTTGATGCCGCTTGTGTCCTTGACACTACTTGGCAGTTTTTCCACGTGGACATCTCTGTCCACCCTCCGCTGCCTCCACCCCACTCTCCCCACTCTTCTCAGTGGGCAGCCTGGCCTTTTATGCCATGAAGAAAACCAGACTTTAAAAGGGATTGCTTCGCGTTCCTCCAAGCATCTCCTCTGCACCCACCCTGCGTTTCTCCAGCAGCCCTGCCCTTGGGCACTGTCCGTGCCCTCCCAGCTCTCCTGGAACCTCACCCTCCAGTCGACACCGTGTCCTTCTGTAACTCCAGTCTCACTCCCGGATCCTCCCAGCTTATATCTGAATACGGACTGTCCTCATCCTTACCTTATAAAACCTGCTTTTCCGGAATCAGCTCCTACCCCATTCCCTACTCACAGCCGAGTTAGTACCAGGAGTTGTTTACACTGTCTACACTCTCATTTACACATTTAAGAGACAGGATAATGGAGTGGCTGAAAAAAATGAATTCATGTCTAAAGTCCAGTTCTGCCTTATGACTTTGAGCAGGCCACTTAACCTCTCTGTGCCTTAATTTCCTTATTTGTGAAGTAGGATAATAGTACTTACCTCATAACATTGCCGTGATTGATAGAATAATGCTAATCTTTAGTATAAATAAGGCATGTGGGACAATACCTTGCACAGAGTATGTAGTGTAATGTTATTATTATTAACCAACTCCAATGTGACCTAAGCTTTCACTACTTTAGCAAAACCTTTGCTAATAACACCAGTGACTTACATATTTAGAAATCATGGAATGTTTTGTAGGCCTTCTCTCAGTTGATATTTTTTGCCCCCTTTCCCAAACACTCTGTTGTCCTGACTTCAATAATTTAGCAATCTCCTTATTCTTCCCCCTCCTGCAGTTCTCATAATGATCCCTTAACTTCCTTCACGGCTCTTTCTACTGTACTCAAAGCTCCATGTTAGAGTTCTTTGGGGACCCAGTCCTCTTCCATTATTAGCCATTCTCCCTGGTCCAACCAGTCCCTCCATGTTTGCAGTACCTCCATCCCAGATCTTCAGCCAGAAGCTCTCGCCTGCACCTACTCCATATCTATCTACTTAGCAACTGTAAGTCAACCTCATGTCATACCTGATTTCCCCACCCCTCCTCCCAACCTGCATACCCCTGGCATCATCACCCACCCTGTTATCTGTGCCAGAAATCCATGAGACACTCTCAGTCTCCCTTGGTCATACAACAGGCAACGGCTTACTAATTTCTGGCTTCTACATTGGTAAGGTACTTTTAGAATCCTCATACTTTGCTCTACTTCCACATCTAACACTGTGGTCCAAGCTCTGTTATCTCTGTCCTAAACCACTGTATAAATTAGCATCCCCCACACATTCATAGGATCTATTCATAGGATCACTGAGTGATTTTTTGAAAACAAATATAAGCATGTCACTCCCATGCCACACTCCCGTGTGGACGATTTCTCATTGCTTCTAGGGATTAAGTCCAGAGTTCTTTACATGGTGTAGGGAGCCCTGCATTACCTGACCTCTCTGGCCTCCTTCTCTTCCCACTTTACTGACTAGGACAGCCGTAGTGGACCTTCTCTCTAGGACAGCCATAGTGGACCTTCTCTCTGACTGTCAAGCACAATAAGCTCTTCCCAACTTTACCGTTTTCACCCTGCCCATACTCCACCCAACCCACCCACCCCCCACCATGATCCCCACCTCTGAAATCATCTTTCAGGATCCAGCCTTAGTATCTTTCTGTCAGGGGAGGCCTTCTCTCATTCTCCACACTTGACAGCTTATGTGTAGTACCCTACTATAATCCCCTGTTAATTTCTGTGAGGGGATTTCAAAACCACTTGTAGTCTTATAAGTGTGTGTGGGCAGGGGGGGTTTCTCCCAAAGTACCCCTCCCCTCACTATCTAGAGCAAGAGAAGATCATCACCAGAAATGATCTTAAAGAAAATAAAAAGCCTCCTCTTCTACAGTATTCTAAAGGTTAAATGTCTTTACATTATGGCATCAGTCAAAATTTCATAGACAATATTCTTAATTTAGAGAGCTTAATAAGATTGAGATAGTGAGTTTTAACTGAAAAATATATTGTATATATACCCCCACACCTCTTTTACACTTAGCTCAATCGTAATGACATAAAGTATTTGAAATGCCCCTACCATTCATTTCTCTAATGAATTTCAGCTCTATTATCTCTTCTCCCACCTGCCTGATTCCTTTAAAATGCCACTGAAGCCAATAAACTTGTAGGAGAAACTTCACAGACAAGTAGAGGAAAATTTCATTTATTAATCAAGTTATAGCCTCTACCTTTTCCTGAATTGAGCCTCCTCAGTGACTCTGAAAATCTGAGAGCACTCTGAAGGCTCAGAACCTTCCCTGGTGGCTGCGCTGGAGGTTTTAAATGAGCAGAGCATCTTCACAGTGACCCCAGCCCTTCCCAGTCTCACCTTTAGCAGATGGTTTCCATAGCCAGGAATAGCCAGGAGGAAAACAGTTCCCAGGCATCTGTCTCCCACAGCACCAAGCAGTGCTAGGCTCCCAGGAGACACAAAATAAAAACCGATTGAAAATAAACAATTCCAGTGAGGAGATATCTGCACCAGAGTTGAGTTTACACTTCAAGAGTCAATAGACTCTAAAGCCAGAAGACCGTATAGTTGAGATTAGTGGAAATGGCAAGAGAAATGGAAATGGTCTAAAACTACCAGAAAAAATTTTTATTTCATATTCTACCTAATAATTTTCCAAGTAAGAGAAGCATCTTGATTTTTATTATTATAATATTCCAAACTGCTTATTATGAAATATTTAAGTACATGTTGATCGAGGATAAAATTTACTGACTTTCTTAAATAAGGGACTATTGAGTATCTACCAAGCTATCATCAGGTTAGCTTTAGCTGTAACCTAGCAGCTTACGTGATATCAAAGGACACAGGGAAATAAGAAGCAGTCAAAGTTGATAAAGCCTATTTATACAAGAAGAAGTAGGTGGAGCTCTGAGAGTCCTGAGAAAGGTTCCTTAACTTGGTTTACAGACTCCGGAAAATCTTCGGAGAGACAGTGACATTATAAGCTGCCCCTTTGTGGGTGAATAGGAGCAAGCCTTATGAAGGTCCAGGTAAAAGTCCTAGGCAGAGGAAGGAGAGGACTCAAGCAAGCCAAAGAAGTCCAGTGCACCCGGAGCCAATGACATTAGACCCTCCCCTACTTTGATTTCACCTTTCTACAGTGTCCTTCTTTGAACACGTTTTTTTGGTGGTTGGTTAGATGGGTGGGTTGTTTTGCCCCCTTCCTATGCTACAGGTTTTCTGTGGTCACTCCTTCCCAGCATCCCAGCAGGCTCACTCTTCCAGACACCCCCCTAACGTTGCAGCCCTCCTAGCAAGCATTCTTACACAGCCTCCCATCTATTTTCCACTTCTTGGCCAGAGAGTTTGTTTTTTATATGCAAATTTTATTATGTCAGTCTTTCTATTTAAAACTTCAATAGTTTGCTTTTTCCACTTTGAGGTTGTAGGGATTTTTCTGTTTGGGTAGCACTTTTCTTTTTACTTGCACAATGATATATCCTTTGGCTGTGAAATTCTCACATGACAGTAGAAAAACAAAACGTGTAAGTCATCCTTCAAATCTGAGAATTACGTACAAAATCCTATGTAAATTAAAACGATGCATAAATTTACAGGTACAAATACAAACTATTTTCAAATGATAGAGAGTAATTTATCCCCTTGATAGTCTGCTAAAAAAACACTGGATAAAAAGAAAATGTAGTCCTTAGGCTTGGATTAGCTGTGTTCTCTAGCTCTGCTGGAAGATTGCAAGAAAGAAATGACAGTTCATTCATAAATTCGTACCAGCCTCCAGAGAAATCCAAGAGTTGTCATTAGGACTCTGTTGAGATCTGTTCATTCCCTAGAGGAGTACAGCTCACAAAACCTTGTCAGTCAGCCAAAGAGCCATCACATCAGGCCAAGTCTCTTCGGTAACATGTTACCCTTGGTCTCCTTTGGTTGTAACAAGTACCCAACCACGTGTGCTAACTTCAGCCAGTCATGTAAAAAGGTTTGGAAAATGTATTATAAAGAAAAAGTTAACTTGACTACAGTGTGAACTAGTGCTGCTTGCCTAACTATCAAAGACAAGTGTTTTATTAAAAACGGCGCACTCCAGGAGATGCGTCCGCTGTAAAATGTTCACCTCTGCTGAGCAAACATTTTTTTTAAATCTCTGCTTTTTAGCAGACTACTATTTCTTTATTTGTGACTATGGCAGGATTAAATGTCCAAGTAGATTTTCTTTTTTCCATTTTTGAAACTTTCTTTGTGTTCCCTTTGCCGCTAAACAGCATCTTGACTGAGTTAAAAGTTCTCATAAACTTCCTTGTAAGGTTCCTGCCATCTTGTTCTGCTGATCGCTGATCTTTTTTCTTTTCCTGCAGTACTGGAGATAAAACCCGGGAGTACTCTACCACTGAGCTACACTCCCAATCCTTTTCTATTCTGAAACAGGGTTTTGCTAAGTTGCTGAAGCTGACCTCAAACTTGTGATCCTCCTGCCTCAGCTTCCCACATAAGCAGGGTCACAGGCGTCACCACCATGCCCAGCTGGTCTCTAATTTTCATGTGAAGAAAACAGAGCAAGCTTCATTTCTTTAAAGGATGACCTACTGTTGTATCAGGATACATTTGACAATTCTGTCTTTTCTTGATTTTAATAATTCCATCAAGGTTAAATTCATCTCACCAATTACTTATTTTACCTTGTTCAGAAAACATCTTTTCAGTTTCAAATTAATTTTTTTTCAATGTAGGATGTTTTTCTAATGGATAGTGTATTTTTATTCTTTTTTTCATTCAAAAATAGTGTTCATACACACATTTGATCTTTAAAGGCGAACCTCTAGTTGTGAACCGATTCATACAGAAAGTGCCGTGCATCTGTCAGCCATCCATTTAAAAGTGTTTACCATGGGTATTTAAGCCTGCATGGCCCCTGGTAGAAGTTCAAGATGGCAGCCAGACACACCATTTGCATTCCAAAGGGAAACAGCCTCCGTTTTCACTGTGGTTGGCTCCAGGGCTGTGGCATCCATTCATGTTCTGAAGTCAGTAATGCCAGAACACATGGAAGCGCTAGCGGACTGGCGGATACTTCGTGCTGGCATGTATGTCCTTCCCAGTGTAAGCATGACAGCTCATGGTTGGCTGGGTGTGCTCTCGTGAATGCTGCCCATCCACACCTGGGAAAGACTACCAGGAATAACTGCATCCATGACCTTGTTGCTAGAGCAGATCAGCTGGCTGGAAGGGAGCCCACATCTTCCCCAGGGAGGATGGTGCTCCTATTTGACATCCATGTCAGGAAGGCATCGCTTCTCCTTATCCTCTACAGTTTTCTTCTCTCCTGTGGTAGTGACACTATGGCCTTTTCTCATAATCTTTGGAATATTCCTCTAAGTCTCAGCTAGCTGGAGCTAAAAATAGGATGGCATGAGTCAGGTCCAGCCCTCGTAGGAAGACACTGAGTGCTGCCACCACCACCCCCTCTATAACACCAGCAGGGTATGAGCAGAGGCACCCAGATGGTGTGGCAGGAAGAGCAGCACTCGCGGATGGGCAATTCAAGGTGCTGAATGAGGTCTGTGGCAAGTGACCTTGAGGTTGAGAGGAGCTTTGTAAGGTAAACACGGTGTTCTCCAGAAGCAACAGGAACCTCACTGTAGAAGGCGTGATGCCAGCCTTCCCTATCTCACCCAGCAGGCATAGAGCCCCACTGAATCTTTGGTGGTGGATACGTCTCTAGTTTTGGGTTCATCATCAGCATCTTTCTGCCTGCACCTACCATAGCTTCCTGTTGCCTTAGGCAGTGAAGATTGGTGGGGTATTGCCCTCATCAGAGGTAGCTTTGAGGGGGAAAGATCAGTGGTTTCTGGATTCTTCTCCATGCTTTCCTTTGCCACAGACACACAGATGGGTAAGAACTAGGAGTGGAACAACACGAGCATCTGGAGAGCTTTCCACTGCTGAAATTCCTGGGTGACCCCCAAAGCCCCATATGGTCTTCATCCTTGACCTTGTCTACAGCCCTTTGTCATTGGCCACACTCAACTTCTTTCCATCTCTCAGACATCCTGTTGTGAATCTGGACTAAGGGATGTCCAGCAAGCTGGCAGAACATTTCCATTGTCTGTGAGGGTGTTTTAGGAAGAGGTTGGCATTTGGATCTGCAGACTGAATAGAGAATATCAACCCTCGCCAATGCAGATAGGCATCATCCATTATGGAGGGAGAAAGGCAGAATTTGCAGTCTTTGCTGAGGCTGGAATGTCCATCTTCTGTCCTCAGACATGAGAGCTCCTGATTCTTCTGCCTTTGGACTCAGACCAGGACGTACACCACCAGCCCCTTGGTTCCTGCGCCCCTGGGGTTGGACTGGAATTACATCACCAGCTTTTCTGGACTTTTAGCTTCCAGACAGTAGAAGGTGGGACTTCTCAGCCTCCATCATCACTGAGCCAATTCCTCAAAATAAATCTCTTTCTACAGAAGTAAGCATAGCCAATTGGCGAACCCAACCAGCACATGTACCATGTTCCTTCTTCCCGCAAGACATTCTTACATGTTTGTCACTCGCTCCATTTCTATCCCAGCCCTTCACCTAACAACTCCTGCCAACTTTTGCTTGTTTATCTCAAGCTTCACTTGTTCCAAGTAAACTTCCCTGATTGCCCCATCTAGTTTACACCTATGCTTCTGCTTTCCAATAACTTATTGGAATCACTCTTTAAATGTCTGGTTTTCCTTCCAGTTAGTGAAGTCCTTAGGGTAGGGTCTCTGCTGCTTCCATTCAGTGCTGTATCTCAGCCTCCTAGCAGAGTGTGTGGCTCAAAGCACAAGTGCAGAAATGAATGAATGGGGGAAGGGTGTGAAGAAATGTTAAGGTTTGATGGCAGCAAACAAGCGAGTTGTTTTCTTCTGGCTTCTGTTTTCTTTCTCACAGGCAGTAATTGAAATGTAAGAAGGCAGGTGGGTGAGATGGGCGGGATTCTTGTTTGTTTTGTATTTTTAGAAAGAAATAGTATAATAAACCCCATCATCTAATTTCAACAATAACTATTTATTGCCAACCTTGTTTTACCTATAACTCTACCTTGATTTTTTTATACGGAGATAGCATTTACTTACTATAAATTTCACCCTGTTAAAGTGTATGATGCAGTGGCTTTGAGCATATCCATGATTCTGTGCAATTATCACTATTAATTCCAGACATTTTATCTTCCCAGGAGAATCTTAAAACCATCTAGGCAGTTATTCCCTATTCCTTCCTCCCCTAGCCTCTGGCAATGACTAATCTACTTCCAATCTATATGGATCTGTCTATCCTTGACATTTCACATAAGCAGAATTCATGCAAGATGGTACCTTTTATGACTGGTTTCTTTCATTTGCACAATGTTTTCAAGGTCCATCCATACTGTAGCTTGTACAAGTATGTGACTCATTTTAGAGTTGAATAGTATTCCATTGTGTAGATATACCACATTCTGCTTATCCATTCATGGACACCTGGGGTGTTTGCATTGTTTAACTAAAGATAGAATTTTGAAAATATAAAAATGCTCACATGTTCAAAGACAGAACGAGTTATGGAAGCAGGAGTTCCGTACACAGAAGGAGCCTGGTTGTATTTGGAGATCACAGTATAATACTGCACAGTTATATAAGATATCTCTCACAGGAGCAAGCTCAAAACTCCACATATCAGCCCTCCCCAACTGCTTGTAGCTCTTCTTGTAATGACTCATGGGATTTTTAGTCTTCTCTCTGCCCCGACCCTTTTTTTTTCCTAGGTCTCATGGCCGTTCCTAGTCTTTCAGTCTCAGATCAGATGTCACTTCCTCTGGAAACCTTCCCTGATCCAGGGTTGGTGTCAGGTGCCATAACACCAACTCCCCAAACATCCTCACTGCTGCCCCATGGCTGGAAAGAGGGAAAAGGCTCTTCTTCACCCAGCTACTCACAGGTGGAGAAGAACAGCAAACTAGCCAGGATTTCAAATGTATTTTAGCAATAGAAATAGGCTATTTGAATTGACATCAGAAAGGATGAAAGAACCACTATCAATATGCCTAACCCCCCCATTACCTGCAAACACCTTTTTTGCTAACTCAGTTAAGTTTTTGACTATGTGAACTTCTAAAAATTATTAAATTATGGAAAAATCAGTTTTAAATTAGCACATAGTTAAAAGGGATATTGCCTAGACTTGACCAAATAAATTTATTTCTAAGTGCACGCATCTTTAAACCAACCATGTAGCTTGTTTTTACAAGACACAGATAGTACGAGATGGCCTTGAATTGACTCTTGCCTTGCAATCCAAAGTAGTTCTTAGTGCAAGTTTCCCTGTGCTTATCTAATAATGAGGTTGGACAAAAATAATGCTGCCTCAGATTGCAATGTTGAAGGCATTCATTAAAGTTAATAATCAGTGCTCTTGTATAGAAGCATTATGCCTAACGTTGATCGGCCCTTTATTGTGTGGAGTTTGCTAGAATTCAAGTAACAAGGAGCTCACCACAAAGGCCATCAGGTAGGTTTCCATGGCAGCAGTCCTTCTTTTGTTATTTGCATTTGTGACATAGACAGTCCCCGAATACTCACCGTGTTGTTGCTTAAGGAAAAGAAATGGAATGTTGGTAAAGCCGACATAGTCAGGGAGCTGGTCCCTGGGGGCTGCACCAGGGAAGGCATGATGTCTACTCAGGCTTTCTTTTAAGCATCTGTCCGCCAAGCATGGCTAGTGTCCCTTTGATCTTCTTACATATTAATAACTTAATTCACCTCTCCCACATTATTGCTGTAGGGATAAATAGAAGTGAAAGATGAGTGCAGTAGTTTTATCAGAGCTTTATGAAAACAAGTTTGTGAATATACACTAATAGTGCCATGTAAAATGATGGAAGAAAACAACTCAACTTTTTAAGATATAAGGATAACATTGAGGATTGAAAATGGATTACTGTGAAGTTGGTGTAGGTATTCATTTTTCCCAGTGGCTTAACCTTTGGATTTGTCCATTGTCTTTATTATCCAACACAAATGTGTTGTGGTAAGTGTCACCTGTCTTTGTTTATGAATTGATTATTTGAGCTCATAGCCTTTCGTGTAGGCTTTGTAGAACAGCACACCTTATTTTCACTTGGTGACAACAGTAAAGTTGGTTAGTACTCAGTCAAAAGAGAAGAGTTCACAAAGGCTTTAACATCAGCCTGCTGTTCAGCTCTACCCAAAACATCATTTCTTCTACCTACTCAGCAAGAAAGTAAAGACTGTAATTTTTCATTTTAATTTACCTTTCTCTTTCTTATAGGCTGGGAGGTCTGAAAACACTTAGGAACTTGTGGGTATAGTGATTCCATTTCAACTACTTTAATCTATGGAATTTCTATAAGGTGTTGTATGGCTTTCCCTGTAGATTTAGCCTTCAATATAAATAACCTAAATGGATATAGCATCCACAGGGGTATATCAAAATTTCTGTCATACAATGAATATATTTTTAAAATATTTAAAAAGAAAACTTCAGTGGGGTGGAAAATAGGAATTAATAGGGATTTAGGTATGAATTTGGCCAGTGCGGTAAAAATGGAAAAGACCCAGGATTAAGATGGAAAAAATTTAAACTAAATTGAGAGTTGAAGGTTTCCAGCTGGAAGTTGTCAGGAGGAGCTCATTCATCTTTAGGGTGGAGGATGGGAGAATGAGGCCTTTCCCTGTGGAGCAGTGAGACTGAGATCAGGGCAAGGGTGAGATTGAAGGGCAGAGGCCTAGAAACTGGAGAGATTAGGATGTAGAAGATCGCCTCTGATGAATGAACAGGAGCAGAAGCAGCGCCTCCAGAGCATACCAGAGGAAGAGCTTATGTAAGGCGCCACTGTTTTCCCATTTATCTTTCTGCCTCTAATGGATAGAAAATTAGAGTTGCCTGCATATTGAATGCACTCACTCGTTCTGAGGTTGAAGCAGTCCGTACTCTTTATTCTAAACCATCTTCTTTATGGGCTTAACTTCCCTCACTGATTCACTTGTACCACAAATCTATATAGTACTCACTACAAGTTGGTTGTGCTAGCTCATAGACTCAAGAATGCATGACTCCCTGGTGAAAGCTCTTTTTGCTTTTTGACAAGTGAAATTAAAAAGTAATCCTTTGAAATACATTCAGTGCATTCTCAACAACAAAAATCTTCTGGAAGGGGAAAAGACTTCACCAGAACATTGTACACCTGGGGGAATGCAGGTACATCTTTAGTCAGCGAGTCTCAGTCTATGTCCCAGTGAGTGCAGGGACACAGGCTCAATGAAAGACTAAGACTTAATAATATGACTTATAGACACATCCTCTCCTTCACACCTATAGCCACATTAACAGAGTGGCAGCTTAAAAATGGTAGTTACCATGGCGAGAGCTGCAAGACACCAGTTCTATTTAAGAAGGAGTTTTTAGGGAAACTGAAAGATCAAGAGGAGAAAAAAATAAGGACATTAAAGTCAGTCGAAGGAAGCCTCTGGCACTTATGGCTGTCAAAAACATGGAAAACAGCCCTAATCATAGAAAAGTTAATATAAAATTTCACACTAAAAGTTTATTTATCAGTTATTATCTGATTCCATTGCCAGTACCAGATGTACCATGTTTAGCTTTCAACAAAAATTGCAAAGCTTGTAATAGACAAGGAAAAAAGCATAATAGTAAGAGACAAAGCAAGCATCAGAACCAGATATGGGAAGATTTCGAATTAGCAGATAAGGAATTTAAAATAATTAAAATTAATATGTTAAGCCTTTGATGGTAAAAGTGACAACTTGCAAGAACAGAGCAGGTGTTGTAAGATAAAACTCTAATGAAGAATCAAAAAGAAATGCTGCAAATCATAAACACTGTAAGAGAAAAGAAGAATGGCTTTGATGGGCTTATCAGTAGACTGGAAACAGCCAAGGATCGAATCAGTGAGCTTGATGATACATCAATAAACCTTCAAACCAATGTGCAGGGGAAAAAATGAAAAAAGAGGGAACAGAATATCCAAGTACTGAGGATACAATCATGAAAAGTGATAATATGTACAAAATTTACATGCCAGAAAGAGAAAAAACAGGAAGTAATATTTGAAGCAGTAATGGCTGAGACTTTCCAGAATTAATGATAGACACCAAATCACAGACCCAGATCCAGATCCAGGGAGTTTAGAGGATACCAAGAGGGTTGAGCACCAAAATATCTGTATCTGTTGTATTCAAGGTACAAAACCAAGGTCAGGAAAATCTTAAAATAATTCAGAGTGGGAGAAAAATGTATTTTACTTATAAGAGACTGAGGATAATACAAATTATAGCATGTTTCTCATCAGAAAACATGCAACCAAGCGGAGAGTGGAGTGAAATATTTAAAGGGTTTGGGGGAAAGACGCATCAATCTAGAATTCTATATCCAGCAAATGTCTTTCAAAACTAAATAAGAAATAAAAATTCTCAGAAAAAACAAAAGCTGAAGGAATTCACTCACAGATCTGCTCTAGAATAGTAAATGTTAAAAGATGTTCTTCAGGGAGCAGGGAAATCACATACATCAAAAACTTAGATCTAATTTTTAAAAGCAAGAAAGTTTAAGAAGGAATAAATAAAGGTAAAATATTTTAATTTTTAATTAATCTATAGGAAGTGTTGTTTAAAGTTATAATAATAGTATTATGTGATCATTGTGTGTGGATAGGTGAAATTAATGACAGTGATGTTAAAAGGGATGAAAGGAAGGAGCTAAGAATACCCTGGTTTAGGTTCCGGAACTCTCTCTGGAGTGATATAGTGATACAGTCCCATTTGAAGAGCTGACTTAGACTTAGTGGACTTATTGTACATAGTATACATTTATTATAAATATATCTTATATCTCCAAGAATAGACTGGAAAAATTATAAAAAGAGATACTTGTAGGAACTTAGGAATATTCTGAGAGAAAAGAGGAAATCAAATTATAAGCAATCTCAAAACCAACAGTAAGCAGAAATAGGGGCTGAGGGAATGAAAAAAAAAGAAATGAAATACACATACAATAAATGGAAAATAATTGTAAACATGGTACTTACTGATCTGACTACACCATTATCACTTGAAATGTAGGTGGTCTAAATCCACCAAACAAAAGACAAAAGATCATTATAGATAAAATGCAGAGCTAAAATATGTATTGCTTATGAGAAACTTGCTTTAAATTTAAAGGCACAGGTCAAGAATAGAAGGGTGGAGAAAGTATAGCATGGTAACACTAATCAAAATTAAGTTGGTGGGGGCTGGAGCGGTGGCTCAGCGGTTATGGCACTTGCCTGGAACGCACAAGTCCTCGAGTTCGAACCCAGCATCACGTACACAACAGAGTTTCAGAGCAGTGAAGGCCACATGAAAAACTAAATAAAATTGATTCTCTCTTTCTCTCTCTCTCTCTCAATATCCCTCTTTCCTTAAAATAAAATTAAGCGGGTATAGCTGTAGCAATTTTAGTCAAAGCATGCTTCAGAATAAAGAAAGCAAATAGGAATACATGATCAAGTAGAAGAAAGAATTCTCAAACTTGAAGACAGGTCATTTGAACTTATTCCCCCAGTCACAGAAGCAAAAGGATAGACGAATGAAAAGAGTAAAGATCTCTACAGAGATAGACCCTGGCCGTTGAGAAAGGAGGTCTATTATCATGTTTTACATCCAGATAAGGTGTAATGTCATACAACCTAAGGCATTTGTAGAGAAGTATTGGGAAAGGGGGTGGGGGGAGATAAGGGTAGGTAATTGGGGGGGCTCTTGGGAGTAAATCTAAATTTTCAGAATTTATGTATTTATTATATTATTTCATTAGAAGCTTGTTTAATTGTTCAACAAATAAAATTCTTAATAAAATAAAAAAAATCTCTACAGAATATATGGGACATCACCAAGTGAAATAACATACTTTATGGAAGTTTCCGAAGGAAAAAGGGCTAAGAGGTTACTTACTGTTTTAGTCAGCTGTTTGTTTGTTTGTTTGTTTGTTTCTGTAACCCAAGGAACTGACAAGAGCAATTTTAAGAAGAAAAGTTTATTTAGGGGCTCACAGTTTCAGAGGTCTCAATCCATAGATGGCTGGCTCCTTTCCTTGGGGCTCGAGGTGAGGCAGGACAACATGGCGGAAGGCATGGCTCTAAGGAGCAGAGAGAGTCCATTCACCAGATACAGAATAAAATATATACCCCAAAGGCACGCATCCCTAATGACCCACCTCCTGCAGCCACACCCTACCGGCCTATACTTACCAATTAATCCCTATCAAGGGTTTAACTCACTGATTCGGTTAAGGCTCTGATAACCCAGTCACTTCACCTCAGCCTTCCTGAATTGTCATACGTGAGCTTTGGGGAATACCTCACATTCAAACCATAACACTTATTTACTTGAAGAAATATGACTAAAAACTTCCCAGGCCTGGGGAGAGAAATAGATATGCAGATTCATGAAGCTCAAATATTTCTAATTAAATGGAACCTGAAGAGATCTACACCAAGACTTGTTATAAATGAATCAGTTACCAAAAGTTAAAGAGAGGGGACTGGAGCGGTGGTTCAGTGGCCGAGCACATGCATGGCATGCATGAGGACCCAGCACCACATACACAACTAAGTGTCAGAAAAAAAAAAAGATGAAAAACTAAATAAAATTGATTTTGTCTCTCAAAAAAAAAAAAGTAAAATAAAAAAAGAAAGTTAAAGAGAAAATTTTGTAAGCATCAAGAGAAAACCAAATCATTGCATATAAGGCGTTTCCCCCATCAGACTATCAATGGACTTAGCAGAAATCAGGCAGTTGGAGAGAGGTATGATATATGTGAAGTACTGTAAGGAAAACATTGCCAACCAAAAATACCATATCTGGCAAAATTGTGTTTGCAAATGGAAAAGAGCTGAAGGTCATCCCCACAGAAAAACAGAGGGAATGCATCACTGTAAGACCTGCTTTCCAGGGAATGATACAGGGAGTCACTCAAATTGAAACAAGTAATAAACAGCACACAAAGGTGTACGGAAGTACAAATCTCAGTAGCGTTGAGATCACAAAGCAAATGTGTTAATAACTATAACACAAAAAATATATTATTGATAGATGTATACATAGACAAAACTGATGTCAACAACAAAGGAAGGCAGGAAAAGTGTGGAGTTTTCATGAGATTGAAGCAAAGATGTTATCAGCTTAAAATAGACTCTGAACTATAAGAAGTTTGAAGCAGGGGCTGGAGCAGTGGCTCAGTGGTTGCCTGGCATGCACAAGGACGTGGATTTGTACACCCCAACACTACCTGCACAACTAAGGGTTGATTCTCCCTCCCTCTCTCTGTCTTTCCCTCTCTTTCTCTCTCTTTAAAAAAAAGAAAAGAAAGAAGAAGTTTGAAGCAAGATTCATGGTCATCTCAAAGGAAATAAACCTATAGTGGATACAAAACAATACTGAGAAAAAAATAAAAGCATATCACTACCAAAAAATCATCAAACCCATAAAAAGATGACAATAGAGAAATGAAAGAATTATAAAACAGAAAACTGTCAACAAAAGGGCAATATCAAGTCCTTATCAGTCAGCAACTAATTTAAATGACAAATAGATTAAACTTACCAATCAAAAGATGTAGAGTGGCTAAATGGATTTTAGAAGTCCAACTATATTGTCTAAAGAAACTCACCTTGGACTTGACACATATAGGCCAAAAGTGATTGGATGGAAATAGATATTCCATGAAAATGTTAGTCCAAAAAGACCAGGGGTGGGTATACTTATATCAGACAAAATAGTCATTAAGTCAAAATCTGTTTATAAGAGACAAAGCAGGTCATTATGATAAGAGGGCCAGTTCAACAGGAAGATACAGCAGTTATAAATATTGTGCACCAAACATCATATAAAGCAAATATTGTCAGACCTAAACAGGGAAGTGAACAGCAATGGGACACTTCACTGTCCCATTTTCAATAATGAACAGATTATTCAGTTAGAAAATCAATAAGGAAATAGCAGACTTGAGCACTGTGGACCAAGTGGACCTAGAGTCATATACAGAACATGCCATCCAGCAACAGCAGAATGCACCTTCTTCTCAAGCACACGGACAGTTCTCCAGAATGGGTCACGTGTCTTAACATCTTTAGGAAGACTGACTTCATCCCAGGGGTCCTTTCTGACCACAGTGGAAATAAAACCAGATCAATAACATTAGTAAATTCACAAATATGTAGAACTTAAACGACATAATCATGAACAACCATTCGGTCAAAAAGGAAACCAATCAGAAATTAGCAAACATCTTGAGACAAATGAAAATGTAAATGCAGCTTATCAAACCTTACAGATTGAAGCAAAAACAATACTAAGCAGGAAGTTGGGACTATAGCTCAGTGGTAGAGCATGTGCTTAGCGGAAAGAAGGCCCTGGATTCATTCCCCAGCACCACACATACACACACATACACACACATACATACACATGCATGCATACACACATAAACACACATACACGCACTCGCACACACGCACGCACACATACACGCACACATATATACACACATACACATATACACACGTACACACATGTACACACACATACATACACACATACACACGTACATACACACACATACACACATATACACATACACACACGTACACATACACACACACACACAACTCAGACAACCTAACTTTGTATTTTAGGAATTAGAAAAACAAAACTAAGCTCAAAGTTAGCAGAAGGAAAGAAATAATAAAGATTAGAACAGAAATGAATAGAAAAATAACAGGAAAGATCAATAAAACTGAGGTTTTGTTTTTTTTTAAAGAGAGAGGGACAGTGAGAGAGAGCAAGAAAGAACCCATTTTATTTCGTTTTTCGTGTGGCTTTTGTTGCTCCGGGACTTCGTTGTGCACATGGTGCTGGGCTTTGAACTCGTGCACTTGGGCGTGCCAGGCAAGCGCCGTCACTGTTGAGCCTCTGCTCCAGCCTGAGTTAATTTTTCAAAAAATAAAAAATATGTACAAACCCTAGCTACACTATTGAAGAGGAAGAGAAGACTCAAGTAAAATCAGAAATGAAAGAGGAGACATTAAAGCTGATGCCATGAAATAAAAAAGTGTGTAAGGGATTATAAAGAACAATTATACACCAGAGATTTTGCACCAACCTATGTGAAATGGATAAAGTCCTATTAGCATCCAACCCATTAAGGCTGAATTTAAGGCTAAACTAAAAGCTTGAAGAGCCCAATAACAATCAAGGAGACAGATGCAGTAATCAAAAATCTCCCAACAAAGAAGTCAAGGACCATCTGGCTTCCCAGGTGAATTCTCCCTAACATTTAAGGAAGAATTAATACCAACCCTTTTAAATGCTGCCAAAAAACAGAAGGGAAGAATTCCAAAATTATTTTATGAGGCCAGCATCATTCTGATACCAAAACCAGACAAGGATACCACAAGAAGAGAAAACAAGCCAATATCCCTGATGAACACAGAGGCAGAAATCCTCAGCACAGTGATGTCCAACTGAATACAACAGCAGGTTAAAAGAATCACACCTCCTGACCAAGTTACCCCTGCAGCAAGGGTGGTATCACATCTACAAATAGCTCAATGTGACACACCGTGTTAGTGCGAGGACGCAAAAATCACATGATCATCTCAGGAGAGGCAGAAAAGACATTTGACAGAATTCAACTTCCATAATTTAAAAATAAACTCTGAACGAACGAAGTATTGAAGGAACTTACAGCTATACGATAACTAGTTATGAAAAGCCCACAGATAATACCATATTCTCAACAGTGAAAAACTGGAAGCTTTTCTTTCCTTTTTCTTTCTGCACAGTTTCACTACTACTATTTTTTTAAAGAGAGAATCAATTTTATTTAATTTTTCATCTGGCCTTCATTGCTGGAATTTGAACCCACATGCCAGGCAAGCACCACCACCGCTGAGCCACAGCTTCAGCCCCCTCACCACTACTATTTAACACTTAGTGAAAAATTCTAATCAGAATATTTAGGCAAGCAAATGAAATAAAGGTATATAAATCAGGAAGAAGTGAAATTATCTGCTTGCAGATAACACGATCACATATGTAGAAAATCTTAAAGACTCCTCCTCCAGAAAAAAAAAAACCTGTTGCACTGTTAAATTCAGCAAAACAGCAGGATAAAAAGTCAAGATATAAAAATCAGTAGTATTTCTTTATATGAATGATAAACTATCTGGAAGGAAAATCAGGAAGACAATTCCATTAATAATAGCATAAAAAAGAATAAAATATTTAGGAGGAAGTTTAACCAGGGAGCTGAAAGAAATGCACTAAAATCTATAAAACAATAATGAAAGAATTTGAGAAAGAAACAAGTAGAACGACACTCATGTTCAAGGATTAGAAGAATAAAGATGGTCATTCTACACATCTGATGCAATCCCTATCAAAATACCAGTGACCTTTTTTTTTTCTTTTGGTACAGAAATAGGGGAAAAGGTCCTAAAATTTTATTATGAACCATAAGAGACCACAAATATCCAAAGCAGTCCTGAATAAGGAAAACACAGCAGCTTCATACTTCTTCATTTCAAAATATATACAAAACCATAATAATCAAAACAGTATGTCACTGGCACAAAAACAGATACATCAACAACTGGAACTCAACAGAGAGCCCAGCAGTGAGCCCACACATTTACAGTAAACCAGTCTTTTTTTTTTTTTTAAGAAAGAGGGACAGTGAGAGAGAAAGAGAGAAGCAATTTTTATTTAGTTTTTAATGTGGCTTTCAGTTCTCTGAGACTTCATTGTATATGTGGTGCTGGGGTTTGAACCCACGTCCTTGCACATGCCAGGCAAGCACCAGAACCTCTGAGCCACTCACTGCTCCATCCCTGTAAACCAGTCTTTGACAAGGGGGGAAGAGCACACAACAGGGAAGGGAGAGTCTTCGGTGAATGAGTGGGGAAAACTGGGCATCCACACGGAAAGGAATTCTGATCTTGCACCACACACAGAAATCAACCCAAAATCGGTTAATAACTCACATGTAAGCCCTGAAATTCTGAAACTTCTGGGAGAGCACATTGGGAAAAAAGACTCCTGACATTGATGTTGGCACGAACTTCTTGGATATGACCAAAAGCAAAAATTCATAAATGGTTATTATGTCCAATTCAGAAGAGTCTACACAGAAAAGGAAACAATCTTCAAATCGAAAAGGCCATTGGAATGAGAGAAAAATCTTACAAATGATTTTTCTGTTAAAAGGTTAATATTCAAACTATGTAAGGAACTCATACAACTCAATAGCAAAAAAAAAAAAAAAAAAAAAAAAAAAAAAAAAAAAAAAAAAAAAAAAAAAAAAAAAAAAAAAAAAAAAAAAAAAAAAAAAAAAAAAAAAGCCTGATTTTAAAATGAGTAAAAGATCTGAACAGATATATCTTCAAAGAAGAAGAGAAGCAAATGGGCCACAGGTATGTGAAAAGGTAGTCACCTTTGCTAACCATCAGGAAAATGCAAATTTAAGCTACAATGAATATCACCTCCCACCTGTTAGTATGGCATTCTCAAAAAAAAAAAAAAATTAGGAGAATGGAAAGCCCTGTACACTCTTGGTGGGAACTGGCAGGTGGTGCAGCCATCCAGGAAAACACCATGCAGGATCCTCAAAAAATCAAAAGTGGTGACAAGAATGAAGAATACAAACAATGACAGACGCTGGAGGGGCTGTGGGGAAAAAGGAACACTGTCACATTGCTGGAGGGACTGCAAGCTTGTACAGCCACTCTGGAAAGCAGTGTGGAGACTCCTCAAACAATTAGGGCTGGAACCACCTTATGACCCAGCTATCCCACTCCTGGGTATCTTCCCCAAAGAGCTAGAATCAGCTTATTATAGAGATACAGCTTCATCAGTGTTTATAGCAGCTCAATTTACTATAGCTAGATCGTGGGACCAACCCAGATGTCCCTCACTTGATGAGTGGATTCAAAAACTTTGGTACATATATACAGTGGAATACTACTTGGCTATTAGAGAAAATGATATTATAGCATTTGCAGCCAAATGGATGGAGATGGAAAAATTATGCTAAATGAAGTATCCCAAATTCAGAGACTCAAGGGCCGTATGTTTTCTCTCATATGTGGAAGCTAGAATATAACAGGATACAGTATGATAGATGGCTAAGCTAATAATAACCTCAACATGTATGAATTTTTACATGAACAGCGGGAACCTGACCTAGGATGCTGGAGACATGGGGAGGGGGGCAGCAAGTGGGGGAGGGAATAGGAAGGAGATCAAGGAGACTGGAGAGAGGGAGTATGGGGGAATCAACTCAGAGAGAAACATCCAACTTCCATGAGAAGTACATTTAATACAGGAGTTTAATAGGGGGAACATGGAACCATGGGGAACCCAAGGGGGGAAACCATAGGATGGCATCAGCCTTGGCTTGCTCTGTGAATATACATTTGTTTCTTGATTGTTTGGCAATGATTCCTCGTAACTGTAACTCCATATTTAACAAATAAAAAAATAAAAAATGAACTATTTTATATTCCAGCAATCCCACTTCTGGGAAGACAGCCAAAAAAAAAAAAAAATCAGAATCTCAAAGAGGTATCTGCATTCTTGTTCATTGTAGCAGCATTCTCAAAAGCAAGCACATGGAAACAATCTAACTGCCCAGCAGCAAATAAGTGGATAAATAAAAGATGTTACTCACTTACGATGGAATATTATTCAGCCTTTAAAAAGGAAGTTCTTTCATTTGCTAAGTCATGAATGAGTTTGGAGGATATTATTCACATTGAAATCAGCCACTACCTGATCCCACTTATGTCAGGAATCTAAAATCATTAGATTCATAGAAACAGAGTAGTGAATGGTTGTTACCTGAGGCTGGGAGGAGGGGACTCTGGGAAGTGTGGGTCAAAGTGTACAGTGTTTCAGTTATGTAAAATGAGCTACGTCCTAGAAATCGTCTCCACAGTATTGTGCGCATAGTAATGTTACTGCATTGGCCACTTGTGTTAGTCCGCTTTCGATTGCTATGAGAAAGTCCTTGAGACATATAACCTTAAAGAAGGTAAGGTTTATTTTGCCTCATGGTTACACAGGTCGCAGTCGACGGCCACTTGGCCCAGTTGCTTTTAGGCCTGTGGGGAGGCAGTACATCGTGGTGAAAGTGTGTGGCAAAGAGAAGCTGCTCACCTCCAGGCAGCCATGGCATTAAGACCCAGAACTTGCTTTCCTAACAAAGTCCTTCCCGGAAACTCGTGGAACTGTGTCTCCGTAAGGGCATTAATGCGTTTATGAAGTCAGAGCCCTCAATATCCAGTCACCTCCCCAGAGCTCTGCCTCTGAACACTGGGGGATGCAGCCTTCCATGCACCAGTTCTGAGGTCCAAACCATGAATGCTTAACGCTTTGTTAAGAGGCCAGGTCTTGGCTGGACGGTGGCTCATTGGTTGGAGCGCTTGCCTGGCATGCCCCTGGGTTCAAACCCCAGCACTGCATACAGAGCCACTTGGAGAAACAAAGACCAGATGAAAAATAAATAAAACTGAGTCCCCCTCACACTCTCTCCCTCTATCTTTAAAGAAAGAAAGAAAGAAAAAGGATAGGTCTTATGTTAAATGATCTGACCAGCAAAGAAAAGAGGAAACTTACAGGAGATGGCTACATTTATGATACTGTTTATGATGATGGTTTCACAGGTATATATTTATCTTCAGATCCATTGACATGTATACATTAACTAATGTACACCTTTTTATGCCAACGTACCTCGTTTTAAAAATTAAGAAAAAACAAAGCCTGAAGAATCAACTGAAAGAGTTGAAGGCGGCCTCCCCTGGGGATCAGGACAGGGCACAGGAGGAGACTACAGGCTGTAATTTGTGGGCAGGGAGATTCTTCTTCTCTTAATACAAGCATTTTAGAAATGTTGACAGTTTAATTCTGCTAAGAATTAAAATGCATCAAGGAGGAGCGCTGTAACTGCTCCCTCTCACCAGCGAGGACACAATTCTATGGCGTCGGAAGATGACTGTGTTGCCGTTTGACAGGGCGCCCCATCTCAAGGTCAGGACCACACCCACTTCACAGACTGCTTGTAGTCAAACGTCTGCCACCTTCTAGGCCTGATACATGCCAGTTGAATGAAAAAATAGCAGAAACATTTCCAGTCGTGCAGGCAGCACCCAGAAGATGTGCATGACAGACAACTCTGAAAAGTCTTTGCTACAGTTTGACGCAGGGCTCTGGCACAGAAGCAGGAGTTCAAGAAACGTCTGAAAAATTCTCTCCCTATTACAGAAAGCTGGCAATGAGAAAGATTGGTAGTGCACAGAGGAGGCAGGATCAAAGAAGAGTTGCCACGGTAGGGACAACCAGGGCCTTCTTTATGGGTCTACCTATGAGCATCTGGCAGAGGGAGAGACACAGAACCTGGAGAGACACTTGAGGTAATTTCTGCAAAATATGGAAAATTATGATTTTCTGCTGTGAAATTTCAGATGCTATTCCTTCTTCCCTTCCAGTTTAGATGCATAGCTTCTTCCTGCTGCAGCCAACTCTGAGGATCACTTGGGCCATCATGGTCCCCTGCTGAGTCCCCACCTCCCTTCCCAAAGAACACATGCTCCCTGTGGTGTTCACTGTGTCAACTTGATGCTTGGCACCTGTATGCTCTGAGAAGTCCCAAATGATTAAAGTCATGAAAAAATAGTCATGGATTTTATTATGGGAAATTCAAATTGAATTATTTCCAGGAAAACATCACCATAAAACCAGGTAGACTGCAGAAACTGGGGCTCAGTGGAAACAAATCATTTGCAACCAGCTTAGACATGTGCCAGGAGATGTGCTAAAGGAAAATATTCTGGAGCTGATTATTCCAAAGTCTGCCTTCATGGATAAATCACTCTGATATTTGTGATTTAGAATCAGGAAGGGAGTGCATTCCCTCATGACCTCATTATAGGAATTCATTCTGGGAGGCATGCATAGTTTGCCTTTTTCCCCAGGGATGGGTGGAGGGACATGTAACCTTGAAAATATTCTTGCATGAGAGAAATACAGGAAAATATTACATACTTCTACTTAGGAGAGCAGGGAGATGGCTTTTTGTTTGTTTCATTTGCTTTTATTTTTTTTTCTTTTATGTCACTTGGTTTCCTGTGCTAAACACAGATACCTGATAGTTACATCTCTAAGTTGGGCAGTAGAGTTTATGCCACTTTACTAAATGAGAAATCCAGGTTCAAAGAAGTTAATTAGCATCCAAGGTAGCCTAACAAATGTGTGGATCAGATAGAAGTCACCGAAGTTTCGATGACACAGCTTTATAGACAGGATCAGCCGCATAATTTAGGGGACCCAGGGCAAAATAAAAATATGGGATCCCTTGTTCAAAAATTAAGTATTTCAAGACAGTGACAGCAGATCATTTAACCGAGCAAGCTACCCTTCTGGGGTGACTACACTTGGACACTTACCCAGAAAGCCTGCCCTCTATATAGATACCCCCCCCAAGTGACTGTGGGCTAGCTCCACTGGGGGGAAAAGTGGGTTTATCTTTGATGAATATTAAATTATAAGTATGTCTTAAATATTATCTTGAAAAAGTCTCTTAAGCCCACAGTATATGAAAAATAGACTTCTAAATGTATATCTATAACTGAACTAGAGAATTATTTCAATGCTGCTTCAGATTAGATCCCTCTGTTTGGTATTTGCCTGTGAATTAATTCATCAATTTTCTGGCTCTATCATATACTTCCCTGGGGAGAGGATTTTGAGCCCTGTTTCCATCTAAGCAAATGTCCTGGTGCCTGGGAGTCTTGCCAAACCCATTACACTTATCCCCACTGCCGCGTACCCCACCTGACACAAAGTGCAGACTCAGAAATATTTATTGGGCTGGGTGTAGCTGGGTAGCAGAGCACATGCTTAGCAGGTGCATGGCCCTGCATTTAAACCCCAGCATTAATTTTGTTGTTGTTGTTAAGTAAATGAATGGATTTGTGAACTCTAGAAACTCCAGTAGGATTGCCAATTCCCCCAAAAATGTAGCCAAATCAAGACTCCATGCAGTCAGTACTCAGAGGATAGTCCAAGGGACCTTTAGAATAGCCCTAAAATAGTCAGATCTAAAGAGACTGCCAGGTTTAAAGTCAGCAGTTAAGCCAGAAATCAAATCTGCCCTTGAAAGTCCTTCAGGCATCAGGTTGGAGGTTCCATAAGAGGCACACAGAGATCCAGGAGGAATCCAGAACATGCTCAGTGACTGCCAAGCAGTATAGTAAATTCCAGTAGATTCAATGCACCCATGACGTGACCGTTTCTTAAGGGGTAAGTTATTATTTTCCCTGATGGAAGTGTTCATTACTTTATCCGTGCAGTGGTTTCCCCTCTTCTCAGGGGAAGTTATTAAACCTGGTCCCTGAGTTTTATATGACATTCGATCTTGTGTTAAAACTTCATCGACAGTGATTTATCTTGCCCCTGCAACATCTCTGCATCCCACACATTTTCTGTAATGAGTATGAATTACTTTTATAGTTAGTAAGAAAAAAGATAAACATTATAGAGAGATTTTCTACTTGGGTCATTTTTTGGTTCTGAGCACATTAAAAGCTTTCCAGGGCCCTGTTCCCATCCATCACATTCTAGCCTTCGCTGCAGTAGAGGAGCCTGGGATACAGACTGAGAGCTTAACTGCCGAAACAATGCAGCTTCTCTAGGACTTAACCACTCTGGGCCTCAGTGTCCTCATCTGTTAAATGGTCTTATGATACCCTCCCCAAAGAATTGCTCACATGAGGCATTCCGCAAGTGCTTGTCCCCGAGCGTTCACTGAGCATTCAGTGTAGTTGGCTGATAACTATTATTGCTTGTGTCACTACCCTCCGTGTCTGATCAGCTAATAGCCTAGCTCTCAAACAACCTAGCTCCTTATCTAAATGTGAACAGTAAAGAAAAATTTTAATCTTCTTTAAAATAATCTTCAACACAGAAAGGGTCACAGTGATCAGAGAGGTACTTATGTTTCTCTGGGATAAATAAGGGTAACAGAGCCAGAAAAGGAAGTGATGATGCCAGTGAGTCGTTGGAGGGAGCCCAGGCTAGAGCTTGCAATAAAAAGACCCTAATGTTGGATTCAGCTTCTTGGTGGTCTTTGGGGACTTGAGACTTGGGCATAACAGATGATACATCTACCTTCGTTCAGCTCCTTAAGGGCTCCTGAGACTACCACAATTCCTGATCTGAGTGATCACATGAAGTTTGACTGTGACAAAAAAATATATATATTGAAAAAGAAAAAGAGCCACTCAATTTGATAAGGTCCATTTTTATGCACTATTTTCATTTATACCCAGTCAATATTCAAAGTAGATGTGGATGATACAGGTACTACTTGAAATCTGATCATGTCTTACTTCCACCTTATAGATGGAAAGCCCATTTTCCAATGATTCTTAATTCTTACGGTTTCTGTGCTAATAGAGATTGTCTGCTTATATCTTTGAACCCCTTGTTCCCCGGCTTTGAGAAATGAAAAACTTTTTATCTTGCTTCCATTTCTTGATTTTTTTTTTTTTAGCTTCATTCTTCCCGTCCTGCCCTTTCGATCTTGACCTTTCTCAAGGCTCCCAGCTGGCTCATCTTGGTTGGTTCTGGTGGTTTCCAACATCATCCATTTGCCGATGAGCTCAGTACCTGTCCCGCTGCAACGGACCTTGCTGTCTCTGTAGTTCAGATGCACACGGCTGAGTCCCTCAGGATATCTTCACTTGGATACCTTGCAGGCACCCCAGGTGCCACGTGTCCAAGCAGCTCCCCACAGTGCTCCCTATCTCAGGAAATGGTAGCACTCTCCACCCAGCTAATCAGGCCAGGAATCTATGATTAATCCCTTACTCATCTTACTTCCTCACTGCCCAAATCCAATCAATCACCACGTTCTCTAAATTGTTTCCTAAATCAGTGCTTCTCAATTTTTTTTGCTGTGAATTAAAGAAACATCTTTAGTGTCCTGACCTGGCCGGCAAGCATGAGCATGTGCGCTCACACGTCGTTTTCACCTAAGTGAAACAGAAATTCTGCAAAACAATTTTTATAATTATATGCAGGGTCCACTGATATTTTATTTTCTGTTCTCTTGTTTAAAAAACAATCTAGTTGCCTGTGGTTACTGGAAAATGCTTAACAACCAGGATGGGAAGGAAGATACCTGATGTGTAGTATTTGCCCTGTGTCCTTGGTGCAAATAGTTCCAAGGTGGCTGAATCCAAGCTGCCAACCAAACTTCCTAAAGATTTAACAACTGGTTGTCATGATCTTCTCCCTCATGCTAATGCTTCTGCACTGTAGTTTGACAGACACTGGCTGTTGCATATCTCTCCTAAATTTATCCACTGATTTTTATTCCCAGTGTTACCATTCCTATCCTGATCACCACCTTTTCTGATAAAATTGGTTTCTAGGTCAATCTGATCTCTTTTAAACCTATTTAATGTGCTTCAAAGACTTCCTATTGTTCTCTATAAACTGAGTGCGAGTCTCCAATTCTTACCATGGCTTAGAAAGCCATAGACATTTTGGCACCTCCTGCCCCTCCGGTGCTCGCTCCCTTGATCTCAACAAAAATGCTTTCTTTTTGAACATCTGGGAGCTTTCCCTTTACCTGGGTCTTTGGACTTGCTATTCCTTTGGCTAGAAAGTTCTTTGCTTCCATCTTTACTAACTTTTACTCATCTTCACCTTACAGCTTAAATCCTATTTTATTCATTCACTCGTTCTCCTGCTCTATGACAGGCACAGTGGTAAGCCCTGAAGGACACAGGGGGAAGCACAGACAGTCTCACCTCCAGCCGGGAGAAATGCTCAGAGCTGTTACTCAAATTCAAACATGAATAAGAGCTTTGAAAATAAAAAAAATGCAGTTCTGTTAAAGTTTATAAAATCTGTCCAAATCTATTGGATTGAGGAATTTTTCCTGAGGAAGTGCTAACAGGTCAATTATAAAAGGAGGGCTTTTATAATTTATAAAATATAAATTTATAAAATATAAATATAACAATTTTTTTAAGAGAGAAAGACAGTAAGAGAAAGAATGAGTTTTATTTAGGTTTTCATGTGACTGTCATTGCTCACTTTGTTGTGTACGTGGTACTGGGGTTTGAACCTGCGTCCTTGCACATGCCAGGCATCTGCTGCAACTGCTGAGCCACTGCTCCAGCCTCTATAACAGATAATTTAAGGGGTGGGTAACTAATAGCATAAGCAGAAAGAGGAACATGTGAAAATTCACATGACAGGGGAAACAGCAAAGTCAAGGAACCAAATGAAAGCTAGTGTAACAGGAATGCAGAGAGGAGCAGGAGCAAGGTTTGAGACAAAAGCCACTGCCTAAGAGCCCTAAGGGGTTTTTCAGATGTTGTGCAATAGGAGGGGGCTGGAGCAGTGGCTCAGCAGTTACCAGTGCTTGCCCTGCATGTGCCAGTACTTGAATTCGAACCCCAGAACCATGTACCCATTTCACTGGAGCAATGAAAAGCACATGAAAAACTAAATAAAAAATTGTTTCTCACTCTCTCTCTCTCTCTCTCTCTTACTGTCCCTCTCTCTTAAAAATAAAAAAAAAAGCAATGGGAAGCCATCAATGTGTAGAGAGCAGTAATATGTGTTCAGATTGCTGGTTTGAGAAAAACTGTGGCAGCTGTGTTAATGATTAGACACAGGGCAAAAATAGAAGTGGTGAGAAACCACTGAAATGTTTTGGACAAAGATGTTTGTAACACAAATTACGATGCTGGTGATAGAGATGGAAAGAATCAATGTATTGGAGGAGATGTGTGGGATAATCTTGATGAGACAGGATAGTGGATTGACTAGGTGATGAAGAAAGGAAAGTGTCAAAGGTGATTCCAGGTGTTTGAGTTGCAACACTGAAGGGACAGTAGTGCCATCTCTGAGATTAGAAATGCCAGAGTTCTGGGGAGAAAGAGCATGCCTTTTGCTTTAGATATATTGATTCTGAAGTATCTTTGAGAAGTGCAGAAAAAAATGACGTGTTTTGAGGAGTGTTGATAATCTTTTCTAAAATAGAGGCAAAATCTGGGTTAGGATGTAAATTTGGTGAGACATCCACTTATACAATGGAATTCTGCAGGGGGCATGAAGGAACTCATCAACTGAGAAGGCATAATAAGAGAACATGGTTAGAACCTGAGGAAGCTCCACATTTACCGCTAAGGTACACAAGGGGATCTGAGAAGAGCAGCCAACGTGCTTAAAAGCCAGACTACTGCCGGTGAAGAGTGAAAACGTGGGTCATAGTGTGGCCACTGCTCGAAGGCACTCATCTTTGAAGAGGGGACAAAGAGCAGGATTTCTGACACGCAGGGGAACTTTTTGGTTGCACTTTAATGAAAGGCATTTGAATGTATTTATCATTTTCTCATATTTATGAAACCATCGTAACATTTTGCATGTCAGCCATTATAAAATGTACATTCAACTCTTTCAAGCCCTTTTTCCTATTTCCGTACCTCACATTTTCTTATTTTTTTATTTATGAGAAAAAGATTTGAAGGAAAGTTGAGTATATAAGAGAAAAACTAATAGTGAGTGGGAGGTTAAAAGACAAAGCAGGGAATAATCCCTGTGCACCCGTGGCACCCCCACAACTGACCCTTATTTCTGACTATCCTTGTAAATGCCCTTTAATAGCTGGATCCCTTCTGTCTCATTTACTTCTGTATGGTTGTTAGTAAAATATTCAGTTGGGAGACGCAGATAAGTGTTATTTTTAAAAATCACACATTAAAGTGAATGGAATTGAACATACACTTGATAAAGCAGATAATCCAGAATCTTATGATACTAATATATGCATATTTCTGTCTGTGTGTGTGTGTGCGCGCACACACACACACACAACATGGTTGTTGAGTTCTTAGGCTAAAATTGAATTTGTTACCATTACCTTAAGCGTAAGTTGCTTAGGCACTAAGACAAGAAGGCTTTCAAATGAGATAGAAATTGAAAGTCAACCAAGAACTATGAACTCTCCAACAATAGATGAGGAAGGGCATGAGTCATCTTGGTGCAGAGAATTGAGCCCTGATAATATCAAGGAAGCAAATGATGAAAGCACAGCCTGTCAGGACAAGCAGGTGCCTCATCACCCTGATCCAGGCGAAGACCCAAATATCAGGACTTCTGTGTCTGGGATGGTGTGATGACCTCCCAGATCAAGAAAACCTTAAAATAAAAAAAAAGACAAACAAAAAGAAATAAATTCTCACTTCCATTTTGACAGCTGTACTAAATGCCACATTATGGGAAACAAGGGCACACAGAAAAAGAGAAATGAAATGAGCATTTCTTTGGTGACTTTGCCAGTTTTTCAGACACGTTCTTTAGCTGCTCTGTCTCTTTACCTGTGAACTCGGGATAAGTGTGGCTTGTTGGAGGATGGCTAGCTAAAGGAGACAGCATGCATGGTAAAGCAGCATACCCAAAGCAGCCATCCACTGCCTGCCCTGCAGGAGGCAGACCTCAGAGCTTTCCTCTTACATTGGCAATTCTGACATATTCTCCATAACCTCTGATGTCCACATCAGTAAAATTAAAATGACAGACCTAGGATTGCTGAGAGAATACATAATGTACACAAGGGAGTTTGTGAAACACAATAAACTACCAAACCCTAGGGGTTAGTTAATGTCAGCCCATGGGCCAAGTCCAGCCTATCATGGGTGTGTGTGTGTTTTATGACACACACAAAAACTACAAAGAGTAGTTTTTACATTTTTAAGTGGTTACAAAAACAAAAGAAAATTATTTCACAATGTGAAAATTTTATGAAATTCAAATTTCAATATCCACAAGTAAAGCTTTATTGAGACACATCCACGTGCATTTGTTTATATATTATCTGGGGCTGCTTTTGCCACAGATACTTTACTTGTGGCAGAGACCATCTGGTGGCCTACAAAGCTGAGAACACTTATCTGGTCCTTTATAGAAAAGGTTTGCCTCACCCCTGACTTAAAGGAAATGTAGTGACAAAAAGCACAGAGATTTGGGTGGCTTGTTTATATGTGTTTTCGAGATTTTTTTTTAAAGTTGTTGACAAAGTGCCTGTGACTTAATAGGGGCTCAATAAACAGATGTTGTCCATGTTTCTTCACTGAGTTTTTAAAAACATTTTTTTGATTTTTTAATTCAGAAATTTATTTCTTGAACAATCAAATAAACTTCTAATGAAATAATATAATATATATATATTCTGAAAATTAAATTTACCCCCGAGAGCCCCCCAATTACCCACTCTTATCCCTCCCCCCCACTTCCCAATACTCCTCTACAAATGCCTTAGGTTTATGACATTCCACCTTACCCGGATTTCTTCATTGAGTTATAAATATAACAAATAAGGTTCTGTTGCTTTCTTGTGCCAGGGACCGCTGCAAGGGCTGTGGAATACAGCAGTGAACGTAAGGACTGGGCTCAAGGGGCAGGGGACAGATGCGTAAATAAGTAAGGGATATTAAATGGCTGGGGAGAAAAATAAAGGAATGGAGAACAGAGAGTTTGAGGATAAGGGTTACAATTTTAGGTACAGTGGCCAGGGAAGACCTCATGGAGAAGGTGGCATTTGACTGAACACCTGGAAGACCCAAGAGAGCCCTGCGGATGTTGGGGGCAGGGAGGATGAGGAGCCACACAGTGTTCCAGGCAGTGACAAGGCAAAAGTAAGACAGAGACAGTGCTGAGTGTGCTCAGGGGATGTCAGGAAGTGAGTGTGGCAGCAGTGGAGTGTGAGAGAGAGAGCAGGAGATGAGGGTAGGAAAATGCCAGGCAAGCTTGCATCAGAACTATCTAGGGACTCTGGCTTTTCTTGAAGTGGAACAGGAAGCAGAGTGGAGGGGAACAGCAGCATGGCCTGGCATGCACTGAATCCAGAGCTGTCTGGCTGCTCCGATGCAGATAGGCTGCAGAATGGCTGCGTTTCCTGGGAGAAGCAATGTCGGCTTGAGCTCGGAGGGCAGTGAGGACGGTGGGAAGTAGAGTCATCGGACCTACACTTGGCCCTCTGTACCATGGATTCAAGTCACCATCAGAAACATTTGGGGGGAATGCATCTGTACTGAATGTGTGCCGACTTTTTTCTCATCATTACTCTCTAAACAATACAGCATAACACCTCCTCGAACCTTCCGTTGTATTAAGTGTTATAAGTAATCAAGAGGCGATTTAAAGGACAGTGCACATAGACGGTACGCAAACACCATGCCACTTTACAGGAGACTTTTGCATCTGCAGATTTGGATCTGCAGAGAACCAGTCCCTTATGGATATCAAGGGATGACAATATTTGGAAAGTGGTGCCAAAAGGATCTAAGGATGGGATGGGTGTGGGTTATGAGAAAAAGAAAAAGGTAACTCCATGTTTTCTGCCCCAGGCTACTACTGGAGTAATGGAGTGATTCTCAACCTGGAAAGTGGAAGATGTCCCTGTTGAGTGATGGGGACAGGGGACAGAGTATGTGTGGAATCATCTCGTAGGGAAGATGATGATATGGAAAGGTTGGGTTGGAAATGTTTAGGCAGCATGTCTGAACATCCGAGGGGACATGCGCAGTGGGAGGAGGTTCAGGAGAGAGATCCAGGCTGGAGGTGTAAACTTAGGGGTCATCTAAGGATGGTAGGATGTGGTTATTGCTGTTCCACCTGCTTGGTATTATCAGATGATTCCATACAAATCAAAAGTACATCCCCAACAGGGACGGAAGAGCAGACCTCAGCCCTGGCGTCGGGGTTGATCCCAAAAGCTGCAAAGGAAAGCTCAGTCTACCAGATGTGAGTTGACTACCAGGAACAAGTATAAAACAAGCTATTAGTATTTGTAATTTGAATTGTTCCCAGTTTGCTTAATTGAGGAAGCAGTTTTACCATGAGTTAGATTATACTTTCATGAGTTGATTTGCAAAAATCAGTTACATCTTTATGGTATTAAATTTGGGGAATATTGCATATTATTTCTGTGGAAATTAATAAGCCACTTGATGGGTACACAACATTAGTTAAGTCAAGATTAGGAGGATGATAAAACTGCCTCTGATTTATGAACAAGCACAATATGATATATCAGAATCCCGCAGCTTAGCTCTGACAATTTAATTTCTACTGAGTCTCATAAATGCTTTAGCTTTAAAAATAATCTTTTTTTTTTACTAGCATTTCCTTTTTTTATTAAAAAAAAAAAAGAAATCTCTGAGTTTGGACATTGTGCAAGCTGATCTGGATGGACCTAATGAAAGTTTCTCAACCTTTCTTTCATTACTGCCTTCCCCAACCAAGAAGCCCTTTTAGACACCCCCAGTCTTTACCTAATGAAATGTTTTATTGTGATAAAACATACATCACACAATATTTATCATTTTGAATATTTGTAGTACACTTGTCATTAAATACATTTATAATCTTATGTAACCATAGCTGCTATTTATACCCAAAACTTTTTCATCATCTCCAACATAAACTCTAGTCTCCACTCCCCTCAGGCCCTGGTAACCTTGAATATACTTTCTGTCTCTGAATTTGCCTAGCCTATTTTAGGTGTGTCATGTAAGTGGAATCATACAATATTTGTCCCATGTCTGGCTGAATTCATTTAGCATAATATTTTAAAGGTTTATCCATTTTGTAACAAGTATCAAAATTTCATTTATTTAGCCTCTTTATGGCTAGATAATATTCTGTTGCAGTTATATATAACATTGTATTGATTCATTCATCTGTAGATGGGCACTTGAGTTGTTTCAACCTTTTGGTTGATACGAACATTAGTATAAAAATATCTGTTAAAGTCCCTGCTTTTAATTATTTTTTGCTGTATACCTAGGAGCAGAATTACTAGGCCATGAAGTTCTGATGTCCCGGATATATTGTATACCTGTTTACGTGCATACATTTTGTATGTATATGCATGATTTTACCTGGGTGTATATATGCTTTCACCATCACCCCCAGAATGAATTTTCACTTCCATGAGGGTTGTGGATCATCCTCATTGATGATAAAAGCTCTCAAACGTTAGGTTTGCTTCCTCAAAAGAATTCATGAGCAAGTAATGCATATGGAGGCAAACTGCTTAAAGAGTAAAGTCATTATGGGGCTGGCATGGTGGCTCAGCAGTTTCGGCGCTTGCCTGGCAAGCCCGGCACCACGTCATACACAACTAAATGTTAGAGCAACAAAGGCCATGTGAAAAACTAAATAAAGTTGTTTCTCTCTTTCTCTGTCTCTCTCACTGTCCCTCTCTCTTTAAAAAAAAAAGAGTAAAGTCATTAAACGTGGTGCTCACCTTAATCCCAGCAGCTTAGGAGGCTGAGGCAGGAGGATCAGGAGTTCAGAGCCAGCCTCAGCAACTTAGCCAAGCCCTGAGCAAATTAACAGGGCCCTAAGCAACTTAGCGAGACCCTGTCCCAAAATAAAAAATAAAAAATGATCCAGAGATGTGGCTCGGTGGTCAAGTGCCCCTGGGTTCAATGCCTGGTACAAAAAAAAAAAAAAAGAGCAAAGTCATGAGAAATGAGGAAAATGACCTGAGAACACATAAGTATAAAAAGTCATTTTCTTGCCAGTGTACTAGCTATTTGTATTTTATTTGGCCTTCAAAGTTGACAACATTCAATAGAATAATGAGCCCTAGGATATTTTTGAAAACCAGCTACGAGCAGTCATGTCAGGACCAAGCCAATGGCTCAAATATTCTAACTAAACTTTTGAAAGCAGTGGCAATTGATGATGTTGCTGTTCCCACTGAGCCAAAAATATCTCTAGAACACAAATAGAATGATTACAAGTACATATGTAAAATAGGGGGGAATGAAATAAATATAGGATCCAGAGACAAGAACAGGAAGCCCGGTGTCTGCTAGGCTGCGGGATGGCTCTGCTAGCATGCAGGGTGCATCTCCACATCTGGGTAGAAGGTGTCTGGCAGGACGTCTGCACAGTATTACCTAGGTTTTATTACAGAGTGGTTGCCTAATGATACATTATTTCATTATGTCAAGAAAAGATTTATAGGATTGTTTAACAGATTCAAATACCTGACCAAAAACTGTAAGTGTCATCAAAGACAAGGAGAGGCTGAGGAGCTGCCAGGGTGGAGACTAATGAGACCTGCCCTAGGTGCAAGGTGTGATCCTGGAGAGGGTCTTGGAACAGAGAAAGGACAGTTAGTGGAAACATGGGGGGATTCCGTAGTTTGCGTAGTACTAGTGTACCAAGGTTGATTTCTTAGTTGTGGTGACAGTCCCAGGATTACACAAGATGTTAGCAGGCTGAACGGGACAGATGGGAACTCTTCTGCAAGTCTAAAGTTATTTCAGAATAAAAGGTAAAGACTACCAACCAACCCAGTTGCTTGTCGTTCCCAAGGATCAGAAGCAAACTTGTGACGGGCATCTGGTGAAGAGTGGTTCCATAGGGGCGTGTGTCTGACTTCTGCTGCGAGTGACTCTCTCTGTCTCCTTTCCCATTCCATGGCAGGGTATGCTGGGTACACCATGTCACCGGCATGTGGGTGTACCCCTTCCTGGAACACATTGGCCCTGGAGCCAGGATCATCTTCTTCGCATCGACAACCATCTTAATGAACTTTCTGTACCTGCTGGGAGAAGTTCTGAACAGCTATATCTGGGATACACAGAGAAGTAAGTGTTTTTTCAGGGGAGCATAAAACACGAGAACTTATGCAGAGACTGAGGGAAAATTCCCCGGCAGCCTCTTCCTTAATCCTTCATGCAGGGTCTCTTCTGAAGTCTCCTTTTTATAACTGCAATATTAAATTAGGGGCTGCTGGAGGTTTTACCTGAAAGATTTACCACTCACGTTAGCTAGTAAAATGTCCACATCAAAAGAGGAGGAACGCATGCCCATAAAGTTTTACAGGGAAAATCATAGTGTTAACAGGACAAAAGTCAGAGGTGTTGACTCTGGTTAGTAAAATGCTGTTTTCGCTAAAGGGACTCCCAATGTAACAGAATCGTTATTAAACGTAGCCGAGCAGTCTCATTAAAAGTCACCTGGTTATCCACATTCCATGTCATCTTTTGTGTGGGTACCGTAACCTCAGAGGGGTCTGTCTCACCACCATGTGGTCATAACTCTTAAGCAGCTTAGGAAGCCTCTGGCCAAAGTGACTGTGCAGTGGCTGTCCTCGTTAAGGTTCACAGGTGTCAAGCAGGTGCGGGCTGTGGAGGGTAATGATACTGCCTTGCTGCAGAAGCTCTCTTAACCCATGATGCAATTTCTCTTTGTTTCCATTTACGGCAGAACCTCCATCTAGGCAAGACATGTAATCTTGTCCATGCTGTGCGAAACCTGTCCACAGTGTATGTAAGGTAACATAAACACTGGAAGGTGGAAAAATCGACAGACACATAGTGGCTTGAATCCAGCATGAAAATACAGCCAGAGGCAAGACGGTGCAGAGGGTTAGAGAGCTCCGCACCTCCCCTCCCACACGCACAGCAGTCTAGAGGCCACCAGTAACTGGAATCTGCTCCACCAACACGGAGCGCCCGACTCCGCGCGCCAGATCCTCGGCCTGGAGCTCCATCTGAAAGTTAAATAAAGCACAGTGATTGCACAGTATTGATTCAGGCATTTTTTGTTGTGTGGATCTTCCAAGATTGTAGGTGTCAAGGTGTTAGCCAGTGCTAAATGGCCCAGAGGAATTAAGACTGTATTTTCTCAGCTAATCTTGGGTTGGAAGAGTAGACTACTAAAAAAGGTCAAAATGTTTTATTCACTTCAGGCCACAATTTGGGGAATCACAAATTAATCTTTTAATAATGTTCCCTCTGTTTGATGGGAATAGTAACCTTTCTCCATTAGTCAATTTATAGAGGTATTTAGTTAATGGATAATATTTTGAAAACAAAATCAAGCTTTTCTCAGCTCCTTGGAAGAAAAAGTTACTCATATTTAAGTTAGTATGCTTGAGATAGAAAACATTTACGACTGCCTGAATGCCCTGGGTTTCCTTGGTTCTGATGGTCATTTGACCCTTTCTCTAATACTTCTATGAGGAGATGACCTGAAAACCGGGAATGATAAATATCCAATCTAGATTAAAACACCATTGCTGGGGCTGGAGCGGTGGCTCAGCAGTATCCTGCTTGCTTGGCATGCGCAAGGCCCTGGGTTCAAACCCCAGCACTGCATACACAACTAAGTGTAGGAGCAATGAAAACCGGATGAAATATAAACTAAATAAAGTTGATTTTTAAAAACATTGCTTTTAGAGCTTTGAATGAGGAGCTAAAAATGAATAGGGAAAGTAAGTTTTTCAAATGGCTGTTCCGTTTGCTTGTCTGTACCATTCTCTTAGGGAGCTTGAGTGAAGGCTCACTGATGTTGAAACACATCTCAGGTTTGATTTTCATTCTGTCCTATCTATCTAGTTGATTCCCTTGAGGCTGATTTTTGTGTCAAGCAGGTGTTTTCCCATTATGGTAAGGATCACACATTCATCACTTGCCCCCCCAATTTTACCCACTGAGAAATTTCATTAAGCCTACGTAGTAAGATTTTTGTTTGTTTGTTTTTGTTTGGAAACATTTAAAAATTGGGTGACTTCATATAAAGACCAGACTTGAGCTTCTTATCATGTATTTTAAGATCTGAGAATATACCAAGCCTTTTAGTCTGTCAACCAAGAATTAGAATTCGTGTCCTCTTTAGAATGATCATTTTCCATAATTATCGTCTAATACTTTACTCAATCCCTTAGTTTCCTGGATCTATTAGTAGCTGATTTTTTTTTTTAAAGAGAGAAGGACAGTGAGGGAGAAAGAGAGAAACAATTTTTTTTAATTTAGTTTTTCATGTGGCCTTCGTTGCTCCGAGACTGTGTTGTACATGTGGTGCTGGGGTTTGAACTCCTGTACTCCCACATGCGAGGTAAGTGCCATAACCTCTGAGCCACTGCCCCAGCCCTATTACTAGCTGATTTTAAATCTACTTATTGAACACTTGATCACTGTGTGCGTGTGCACACGCTACGTACAAAAGTCCTCAATACATTGGAGTGCAGTGACCACGATTATCACACACCAATTACTACAGAATCCCCCAAGAAAAAGGAACACTATATTTGAGCCCCCTTCCTTTGTTCCATTATGACTTTAGTGACTCAACTTCTTGGTTATGTTAGCTACAACTTCAAAATAAAATCAGATTACTGCATAATTTTATTGCTGAAAAAAGGGCTAGGAATCATCTCACCTTTTCCTTTTACCAAAGCCAGCTGAGTCTCAAGAGTCATAACGAAATCAAGGGACCAGCTGTAACAGTTGGTGGCAGAGCAGACATCTTCTAGCCAAGGTTCAGTCCAGTGTTATTTCTAGTGAGCCATCAGCATGTCACCGTGTTTTGGAAAATCAAACTCCCAAGAGCTCAGAGACTTCACTCAGAACCACAGACCTTGCCTATAAAATAGCAAAACACACCAACCTGATAGGAAGTATGAATTTTTAAAAGCCCTTAAAATAGGCTAAATTAATAATCAAGCATTTGCCCTTTTTACAATAAAGTAACAGGATGGTTTCCAGGAGGTTGTTTAGTTTGCTAAGGCTGCGGGAAGAAGTATGCACTCTGGGTGGGTCAACAACAAGCTCAGGAGCTCACACCCAGGCCAATTTGGTGGATGCCGTGTTCCTGTCCTCTCGGAGTGGAAGAATGAAACCGAGGGTCGCAGAGGCAAGCAGAGCAAATGGAGTTTAAGAAAGGATAGAAAGAAAAGGCTTCTCCAGGAGAAGGGAGTCTCAGAGCTGAGAACTCGAAGAGGGGGTCCGGCTCATGTTTCTTATAGTCTCTCAAGATTCTCCCCCTTTGATTAATCATTGCCTTCCGTCCCCCATCCCTAGGAGCCTGAGTGCAAAATTCTGGTCTGACCTAGTCTTTGAGCCTGGGCCACAAGTATCTTTACTAGCAGAGGGGATTCGCTATCTGGATCACTATTGTTAGCGAAGGGGGATGTGAAGCTGATATGCACCTCTACTTACTTAGGGCAGTGGAATGCTCTTTGCCCTCTCAGGAAAAATGACATTCAGTTAAATTTCTCCTTATCAACTGGCATTATTCTGTCTACACTGACTGCCTAACTTTTCCCCCTGTCTCAATATGTCCAGAGATTGGAAGTCCAAAATCGAGGTATTGGCAGGATTGGTTCCCCACAAGATCTGAGAGGGAAGGGTCTGCTCCTGGTGTCCCCTGGACTCACCGTTACCCATCTTCCTTCACTAGAGTTCTCCCGTATGTGAGACAGTTCCCCACTTCCCCTTTTCCTGAGAACACCAGTCCTATTTGATGAAGGCCACCCTGATGACTGCATTTTAACTTTGTGAAGACCCTATGCAAGTAAGGGCACATTCTGAGACTCCAGGGGCTCAGAATTCAACTTACAAATTTTGGAGGAACATAATTCAACCTAAAGCATTCCCCTCCCTTCTCAAAATTCATGTCCTTTACGTACGCAAAATACATTTACCCCATCCTGAAGGCCCCCCAAAGTCTTTCCAACATCAACTCTAAAATCCAAAATCTTAAATATGACATCAATCTGGAATGGATGGGACTCCAGCTGCATGTGCACCTATCAAGCCAAATAAGAAGTCACCTGCTTCTAAGACAATGGTTGACAGGCATTAGATCCACATTCTTCTTTCAAAAGAAATGGCAGGGGAAAGTAGGCCGGTTGTGGTTCCCAAGAAGTCTGAAAGCCAGCAGGGAGACGCCCTTGGATTTGAAAGCTTGAGGATATTCTCTGTCCTTGGGGCTTCCAGGGAAGGGAGCATGGCCCTGCCTTCAGGCCCAAGGGCAGCTCCAGCCCCACAGCCCTGAGCCACAGCCCCACCCTCCTCAACCAAGGAGCCAGTGCCTGAACCATTTTGACCAAGGATTCCCACCCTCAGTGTTTTTGCTGGTATAAAATTTAAAAAAGAAAACAAAAACTTTTAAAAACACCCCCTTCTTCCCCTCATCCCCTCTTCCTCCTATAGATGCCCATTCAAGGCATGCAAACCCAGTAGGCTGGCAGTGTCAGAGTACTGCCCACTGGCAAAGCCCCTGTCCCAGCCTAGGGACATGCCTGTGACTGCCTCCCTCAGGGCCAGTCTTGTCCCCTCTGTCCTGCAACTGCAGACTGCCTAAACTTGCAGCAGGTTTCATTCTGCTATGTGTGGAACCTGTACATCTGGTTCTTCTAAATATCCTTTTTTGTTTTTTAAAGAGAGAGAGGGACAGTGAGAAAGAGAAAGAGAAAAGCCATTTTTATTTAGTTTTTCATGTGACTTTCATTGCTCTGACACTTTGTTGTATATTGATGCTGGGGTTTGAACTTGAGTACTCGTGCATGCAAGGCAAGTGCAGTAACCCTGAGCCACTGCTCCAGCCCCCTAAATATTCTTTACAGCTGTCTAATTTTCCCTTTTACCTCACAGCTGCCAAACTAAAGTAGGCAGGGGACAATTTTCCCTCTCTAGGTCAGAGAAAACTCCCTGTTCTCCACTCCCCCTTCAGAAGATTCCTCCATTGCTAGCACACCAGCCCATCAGCAGAATGCTTTGGAGGAAACAGCCTGGAGAAAGCAAGCTTGTATTAGCCCCCAAGAGCATCTGCATAGGAGAGAGAACATGGGCTGGAATTTGGAACTCAAGTCCTGTGTGCAGTTTGAATGGAATTTGTTGTGTTTCTGGCCTTGGCCAGGTTACCAATAACAGGGACATGTGGTGTCTTCTTGCCTTCAGCTCTATTTCTCCTCCCTTTGGATGTCCTCACTCCTTATGCGAGGTGTCCCATAAAATTGAGTACTTTGGAAAAAGTATGTGTGTAGTTCCTTAGTTATGAGAACCTAACCCAAGAGACTGTCTGGGGACCCCTGCTTACAGCATTCACCCACATTCCACCACCCCCTTGAAAACACAAAATACATACAAGGAGCTTGGAGTGGGAGTTGCTGGGGAGCCAGTACAGACCCTAGAATTATGATCCTCTCAGGCTTTATAATCTATTATATCATAGGGTCCTGTGTTTTGTTCTGCTGCCTTCCTGCTGATCCAGTCTTCTGAGGCCTTCTCTGTGTGCACTGATCATTGATTAACTCAACAAAGTTTAACTGAGTACCTACTATGAGACAGACACAGTGTTGGGTGCTAGGGATGCAATCAGGAACAAAACAGCTAAAGGTCCTGCCCTCAGAGGGCTAGCAGTTTATAAAAGAACACCAACAAAACTTGAAAAGCAGCATTTTGAATTCTGTCATTCCATTGCTGCCGTAAAACCAAAACACACACACAAAAAAAAAAATCTCTAAGAATTTGGTAAGATGAGAAAAAAATGTGTAGCTGGAAGCAAAAGAAAAAAGTTAATGATCATTCATAAAAATGACTTGAACACATCGTCCTCCAGGAAAATAAAAGATCGCTAACTACTCACCAAGAACAACAGACATATCTTAACCAGTCCAGTATACAGGAGGAAGAGAAGAGGCTCTGGGCAGCAGGGTGAGGAGAGGCAGAAGTGAGTTTAAGTACAGAGGCATGAGAGGCTGGGGGTGTAGCCTCCAGATGAGCGCTTGCCTACCACGAGTGAGGCTTTGGGCTCCATCCCAGCAGTGCACAAATGTTTTTTAAAAGCATACACAGGGGCTGCTGGAGCAGTGGCTCAGCAGTTGGAGGGCTTGCCTGGTATGTGCGAGGACCCGGGTTCAAGCCCCAGCACCACATACCCAACTAATGTCAAAGAAACAAAGTCCAGATGAAGAAATAAATGAAATTGATCTCTCTTTCTCTCTCTCACTCTCTACCCACCCTTCTCTCTCACTCTCTTACTCTCTCTTAAAATTAAAAAAAAGTATACACAGATATGGAAATAAATAGTTCTTATGGATCATAACATTCCTATGATCTTTAAAAAATTGAACTAAAAATTTTTAAAACCTCTTGGCTCTTGGAAATCCAGAATCCTTGCCTTAGGAAGGAACAGGACTAAAGAAAAAAAAAATGAAGTCCATTTGAGATGTATTGGCTGCACAGCTCCTGTTGCAGTCGGATGGGGGTTTCCATGAGAACCCAGTGGGTCAAGAATCAACTTGTGGTCCTCACTCCCAGAAGCCAGAGGACCTGGCTGTGTCTCAGAGGTATTGTGTCCTGATTCCGGGAAAGGGTGTGGAGAGAGGTCAATGAGGATGTTTCTGGAAAAAGTTGCAAATAGCTTTCCTTCTTAGCTAAGAGAAAGGAGGGCATTTACAGGAGAGCGGATGGGAGAAGTGTGGCGGGATGAGTTTTTGTGAGCGGCTTTATATACTTTACCACAGTTTAATCTGATGCCCGAATAAAGACCTTTGTTTGTATTTCTAGGTATGGAAGAAGAGAAAGAGAAGCCTAAATTGGAGTAAGATCCAGGTCTAAAGGGAAGAGCAGGATTGAGCCGCCCCCAGTTCTGTCATCCCCAGCACTGGCAGCACAGGCCAGAACCTCACAAGAGGCAGTGTCATCGGCCCTGCCTCCCTGCCCCAGAGGGAGGACGCCTTTTGTCTACAAATATGTGTACAAAAAGAATACACTGCTTTCCAAAATCACTCACCCTCGCTGTGTTTTAAAAAATTCTTTCCAGTTTCATTATTGATAATAACATCTTTTTCCTTTTCTAGCTTTAAAACTAAAATTGGTTATTGAATTTGCATTTTTACAATTATGACTCCATCTAATCAAGGAAGAATAAAATTCTATTGTGTTTCTTGTTGAGAAAGATGTTTAAGTCGAAGGGACAGATGTGGAGCAAGGCATCCGTGCATTTAGTCCTAAAGGTGGCTGGAATAAGGCACCTAGGCCACGGTTGGGCCCGAGAGGAAGCAGGATGGGTGGTTCTGACTGTAATTAAGCCACAGTTGCCTCGTTCAGGCCATGTTAGTAATAATCTCAAGTTAGCCGAAGCCCCTAGTGTACTCGATCTCCTGATTTAATCTTGTGAAACTTCCTGGATGCAAAGTTTAATAAAGACCTATCAACCCCAAGTCTGACGTTCATTTGGTGTTTCTCAAAATCCTAACACTACACCTCCTTTTTTATTTTGCATTACCACCTGTTGAAAGTGGGTTTACTGTGCCGATTCTTTCCTTTAATTTTCTGATTTAGAAAGTTGTGTTTTTTAAGAGGATAAATGAGAGAGAAAAAGGGTTAATTTTATTTTTTCATCTTTTTGTTTGCTTTTTCTCCATTTAGTTGTGTATGTGGTGCTGGGAATCTAACCCAGGTCCTCACACATGCCAGGCAAGTGCTCTATTAGGAGCCACCTCTCCAGACCCCAAACTTTGTAAAAAAAATTAACTTTAAAACTACCTTATAAAATCTTGAGATCATAATTGTTTTTGCCTATAGTTATTTGTTTACTTATTTTTAATTGATACATTATAATTATACATAATAGTGGGATTTATTGCTACATGCACATAAAAGAATCTGGTTAGCTTCATTCCTCAGCACCTCCCCTTCCTCCCTCCCCCAGTCACCTTGCTCTACTGATTACCATGATTGTTTTTAAAGTAAAAAGTTAGAATGTTATATAAATTATAAAACTTATAAAGTATAAAATATTATTACTTAACACAAATAGAGCAATAGTATAAAACATTTACTTGAAAAAGTTATTTAATTGATAATATAATTTTAAAAATACTAAAACTATCTCTCCCCTTCTCTTTCTCTATCTCCCCCCTTCTCTTTCTCTATCTCCTCACATATACATATGCATATACATATATTCTCTATATATTTCTTTTTCCTTAACTACAAACACTTCCTAATTGAGCCTGATTATTCCCATTGGCTAGTGTCATGGGCTCAGTACCCAGCTGAAGGTGAGAAGTTTCTAGGATGCTCCTGATAATTTATCTACAGATAATCCAAGTAGATATATTTTAAGAGCAAATGTGTTTATACTTTACTATTATACATATATTCATAGTATTTTTATAAAATTTTAGCCTGAAGAAGAAAAAGTTCAGTTAACTACTACAATTCTGTAGAAAACATATCATAAAATATTACAAAAGAACCCCAGCCAAACTTGTCAATATCAGTAAACATAAAAGGGTATTTATTTATTAAAAGAAAAAGATTTTTAGACTAGATCTCAAAGGCAAATCCAACTTGATCAGGTGTGTTGCAAAACAGACACAGTAAAATCATTTGGAAGGAGTGAAAAGAGGAAAGCCAAAAGTGCACCTGAAAAGGGAACCAGAAATACACAAAGAAAGTGACTTGCTGGGCTGTTCACGCCACACCCCTTTCCTGAAAGCATGGTTGACAGAAACACAGATGGCCCCTAGAAGAATCGCCATCCTGACTCCCTAACTCATGGAGTTGGAACTACCAAGGGTCAAGCAGAAATCTACCAAAACAGACAAGGAAAGCAATATCATCTTTTGACAGTGCCACTTTCAAAGACTTGCAGGATCCATAGTTGGTGGTTGCCATCACAACTATACTGAACTCTATCTGTTAGACCCATATTAATAGGTTGAGTTGCATCCCCCTGAAATTTCTGTGTTTAATCCCTAGTGCCTCAGAATGTGACTATTTGGGGCCTTTAAAGACCTGATTAAGTTGAAAAGAGGCCATTAGGGTAGGCCTCAATCCCAACTGCTGGTATCTTCATCTGAAGGAAACATTTGAATGCATAAAGAAATACCAGGAATGCACAGAGAAAAGACCATGTGAGAACTAACTACGAGCCTAGCAAAGAGGCCTCAGAAGCCACCCAAGCCTGCTGACACCTTGGTCTTGGGCTTGCAGCCTCCAGAACTGTATGAAAATGAGACTCTTGTTTAAGCCCCCAGTCAGTGGTACTGTGTTAGGGCAGTCCTCGTAAACTAACACTGCCTGTGTACAACAGAGTAACGGCTTTGGGAGAATGATCATGGGTTATTAAAAAATTGGTCAGGTGGAGACTCCACTTACAAGAACTCTTCCAGAACAAGTGTTATCTTTGCAGGAGTAACTCAGTACAAGCCCTGGTGTGAAGGTATTAACATTTTCTTTTACCTTGCAAGGACAGCAGTATGCTTTCTCTGTCTTTTTTTTTCAAAGCTATTTCAACTCTGGCAGTGTATCAGTGACCTTGATTGTCTAATCACTGCATTGGACATCGAGCCTCTATTACACTGATTTTGTTATACTCCTTGCAGGAGACCACAAGTACTCTAAAATAATTTTTTTTAAGAGAGAAGGAGAGAGAGAGAGAAAGAGAGAGAAAATCATTTTTTATTGAGTTTTTCACATGGCTTTCGTTGCTCCAACACTTAGTTGTGTACATGGGTACTGGGGTTTGAACCTATGTATTCGTGCATGCCGGGCAAGCGCCGTAACCACTGAGCCCCTCACCATAAGTACTCTAGAGACCTTCATAAGCCATATGCATGTTGATAGATAATAGATAAATGACCCCTTCCAAAACAAATATGCAGGGGCCATCCACCTTCATGAAGCTTCTAGGGCTCCAGTGATTGGAGTAAGGTATGCATCACACACCCTCTAAAGTGAAATCACAGGGTTTCATTCGTGCCATACCACTGGGTGTCTTACTGGATTCTGAAAGAATTCAGTGGCTTCAGAAGTCACATAGTACCCCTTCTGCAGTCACAACAGGTTTACACAAATTCAAGAGGTGGAAACACAGACCACATCTTGATGGAGAAGTACCAGTGTTACTTTGTAAAAAGAGCGTATGGAATTAGGATATATTGGTGGCTAGATTTGAAAACTCATCCAAAAGAATAAACTGAAAAATGACTTGAAAATTAAGATAATAGTGTAATAGAATAAGAGATTAACATGCAAATCAGTTTTCAAAATAAAAGAGTAATGGAAAATAATTGAAGAAAAGGTCTCATATGCAATAGAAACAACTTTACAAAGATAATTATGAAAAAATGGTGTAAAATCATATTTTAACAAGTGGAAACAAATGCCATGTTCCTAGAAAGTCTCAAGTTGATAAATTCAGCATGAACTCAGCGTACAGTACCAATCTTTTTTTTTTTTATTAAAAAGAGAGGGACAATGAGAGACAGAGAAAGAGAGAAACAACTTTAGTTTTTCACATGGCCTTCGTTGCTCCAACACTTAGTTGTGTACGTGGTGCTGGGGTTTGAACCCGGGTCCTCGTGCTTGCCAGGCAAGCGCAGAAACCGATGAGCCACCCCTCCAGCCCCAGTACCAATCTTTTTATTCATTTATTTATTTAGAAAACTAGGCAAGTTAATCCTAAAAGTCATGTAAAAATTAATAATTGTCAGGAAAACTCAAGGAGAGGGAATGGCAATGAAGGAACAGAAGACTAAACCAACCAAATATTAAAATACTTATCAAATTTTCACTAAATAAAGCCATATGAAACCAACCAACTGTGAGTACAACTACTGATAAAGGAAACAAAATAAACTGATTAATAATAAAAGTAAACACATAGAGGCTGGAGTAGTTTGCACAGTGGTTAGAGCATTTGCCTGACATGTGGGAGAACCAGGTTCAGACCCCAGCACCACATACACAACTAAGTGTCAGAGCAATGAAAACCAGATAAAAAACTAAATAGAGTTGATTCTTTAAAAAATAAATAAATACATAGGGGATTTGGAATATAATTAAAAGTTGTATATCAAATCAGTGAGGAAGGATGGATTATTCAGTAAATATTTTTTAGGATAACCAGAAAGCCATCCAAATAAAAAAAATTCTTTTTATTGGATGCATACCTAAACCATTCACCCTGACGAATTTTGAATGGAATAAAGATTTAACGTTTAAGGAACTGTAGGGTAATAAAATTTTGAATTTTCTTGGAGCGAAGACCTTTCTAATTAACTAGGACTCATAACACAATACTCATAAATTCAGTTAATAAAATTCTTTAAAAACTCCTACATTGCAAAATCTAAAGAAAACAGAAAAAATCTACTACAAACTGGAGGGGGGAAATTACAACTTGTTTAACAAAGGGCTTCTCCTCCTAATACATATAGAGATGCTAGGAAAAAAGTAAATAGCAACCTAGTAGGTAGATAATGGGGGAAAAAAACATGAAAATTTCAGAGAAAAACGGGAAGAATCTCTCAAACATCTGAAAAGAAGTAACCTCAATCACAATAAGAAAAACACAAATAAAAGCCACACTGAATATCACTTTTACCTACTGGATGGGCAAAAGCCCTAAAATTTGACAAAACTCTCCAGAGGGACTTTCATAATTTCAGGGATTGTATAAAGAGGTGCAATCCCGGCAGAGATCAATTTGCCTGTATCTTTTACAATTATGAATGCATGAATCATTTGACCTAGAAATTCTGTTCTTCAAAATTTATGAAAACAGTTGTATTAACACATGTTAAATTTATTAATTGCACCAAAGTCTTAATGGAAAAAGAGGTAACAATTAAAATGTCATCAATATGGTTTAAAATATGATGGTACCTCCACTCAACAGAAAACCGTAGAGCTGTACAAAGAAGGAAGAAATGACATTCGTTGTGCACTGATATGGGAAAACCTACCTAAAAATCTACCTTGAATTTTAAAAAGAAATATGTAATATAGTGTGTATAGCATGTTCCTCTTCATGCCAAAATGATAAGGAAGGGGATGGCAGGATGGAGCTTTGCTTGCATATTCGTAAAGAAACTTTGGAAGGATGCTTGAAAGTGTGGAGGATGAAACAGGACTGACCAGCATTGGCACTAGTGGGATTTTATTTTCGCCATCTTTTTCTTTTTTAAGTTTTTGAAAAACAACTGCATTCGTCAAAAGGGTAATTAATTAATTTGAACACATCTCTGAAGAAAGAATGTTGCACACAAAAATTAAAAAACAATTGCTATCTAATCAGAAAATAATAACCAAAAAAAAATCACAACAAAATTTAGAGGATGTTCCCAGTGGCTCATGAGACTCAGGCAGGAGGAGGAGATAGCATGTTTGAGGTCAGCCTCAGCAATTTAGCAAGACCCTAAGCAACTTAGCAAGACCTGGTCTCACAATAAAAAAATTAAAAAAGCCTAGGTTCAATCTCTGGTACCAAAAAATAAATTTCAGAAGATATAACCAAAGCTATATTTAGAAAAAATATATAGCCTTGGATTTGACTTTTATACAAACTTTGCATGAAGAACACAAACTGTATAGTAAATGTAAGAAGTACAAAATATTTTTTTTAAACTTCAGAGAAGTATTAGGAAGGAACTAAGAAAATAAAAGCAAAAATTAAAGGATCAGAAAGATGTCAGAACTGACAAATAAGTTGATATATACAAGTGTCTCATCTATACAGATTGATAAAATATGCAAGCTATTGGCATGTTAATTGAAAAGAAAGAAACAAATACTTGACAATATAAACACAAATGTTAAGTAAATTTTTAATTATAAAAATGTGTTTAATAGCACTCCAGGAACAAATTGTTAGAACAATGAAATATGCGATTTTCAGGGGAAATACACTCAACTAGAATTGGAAAGTACACTGATGTTTATGGAACTTAGCAAGATGCTGATTGATTTAAAAAATCAAATGTTCAATTATCCATCTTCAAATAAGGAGTTAAGCCCAGTGTTTTATAACAACTTCTTTAATAAAACATTCAAGTATAATTCTGATGTTATTTAAATTGGTCCAAGATTACACAATGATGCAACACTTCCCAAGTTATTTTTTGAAGTTAATAAAACCTTCAGAAAAGCCAACAGAACAAAAACTGTTTTCCACTTACTTAAACTAAAATATTAGCAAAAAATGCAACATTGTTTATGTAGCTTAGAACGAGTTACATTTTGACAGTCAGTGGAGAAGTTTTACATTCCCAGATTCAAAGCCCAACACCGCATACACTAAGTGTTCAAGAAATAAAAGCCAGATGAAAAACTAAATAAAACTGATTCTTTATTGCTCTCTCTCTCTCAAATATATACATATATATATAAACAACTATGGAGTTCCATTATTAATGGAAATAAATGTGAGAAAAGCAGGAAAGCAGCAAAGCCAACATTTAAGAGGAAAAATTTCTCCAGGCGACTCAGAAAAGGAACTTTATGGAGTGGAATTTTAAAGTAGTTTCAGGAAAAGAATCCTCTGGCACCCTATACCAATACCTGTGCCCTCTCAAGCAAATAATGTTTTCTGATTAAAACACTAAACTGACACCTTTAAATAGGAAACTAATTCGACTTACTGTGTGACGTTTGAATTTATGCATTACTGCGGTACTGGAAATACAGTATGCCTTTAGGCTTGCGGTTTTGTTGCTTTGTTCTCTTGCCGTGGGTTACTTTGGCTTTGGAAAGCCCTGGGCTGAACTTGGTTCACATATTCTGATAGGACAGCAGTGCTGCCTCCCTAGATGCCCACGGCATGGAGGCAGGTCCACGAGGCACAGGGGGTACCCACTGACTGTGACAGCAGCTCCATCTGCCCAAGGGCAGAGCCCGCAGGATGACTCTGCCTACAGCTCAGTAATCCCCAAGCCACTGAAGGAATAACCAGCTCTTGGTCCCTTGGGTTTAGAACCACTTGCTTCCTCCCAAGAGTTCTCAAAATGGTTGAGTTTCTCTCTGTGCCTGTATATAAAGATCTGCAGAACACGCTTTGACTTTCCCTTCTAGAAAAAGAAAAGTAACAATTAATCAGTGAGAATTACTGTAAGTCACTTAAGTAGAAATTGCACCAACAATTCAGAACAATGAAAATCTTATCTTTCAGATATTACACACACCTCAAAATAAAACCAGCAGAGCACAAAAATTCATCTACTGTAAATAAAATACTAGAAATAATTTTTCACAATCAAATATTGTGAGATTTCTTTTAAAACAACTTTAATAAAATAAAAAGGCACAAGAAATTCTGGAAGACTCTATTTCTTAAAGATATCATTTTCCCCCTTATAATACAATCATATGTCACATAGTTATGGGGACACATTCTGAGAAATGCATGCTGCAGCAATTTCATCATTACACAAACATTGCAATGTGTATTTACACAAACCTAGGTGGGAGAGGTCCATCATTATGGCCAAAAGATGGAGTAAATACAAGATTTATGCTGCTACTGCAGGTATAACATGGCACTGTGTTTCACAAAAATTTCTTTTTAAGTAGGAGTATACTCTAAAATAATAATTTAAAGTATTGTATAGCATATATATGGGCTAATAGCCATTATTATCAGTATCAAGTGTTATGTATTGCACACAATTGTATGAGATATACTTTTACATAGGTGGCAGCAGCATCACAAATACATGAGTGACAGTGTGACAGTCACAGGGTCACTAGGCAGTAAGAACTTTTCCACCCATTACAGTCTTATAGGATTACCTTTGTATATATGATCTGCCACTGACTCAAATGTGTACGCAGCACACGACCACAACTTCCAAAGTTTGTTTCAACTTTAACAGAAGAATAAACCAGTAAGAATAACGGGAAAAAAAACTTGAAAAAGAAACATACTTAAAGCATGCTTGTGCTGCTAAAACACATAAAAATGCAACAATTAAAACAGCATATGTGAGAATAGAAAGAACAAAATCAATAGAAGTAGGCAGCAAGCCCAGAGACAGACCTTAATATACACAGAAATGTAGTAACAGGGTTCAATCAATGCAGCTCAGCAGTTACAGCGCCCGCCTGGCATGCGCTAGTACATGGGTTCAAACCCCAGCACCACGTAAACAACAGTGTTGGAGCAATGAAAGCCACATGAAAAACTAAATAAAATTTGATTCTCTCTTTCTCTCTCTCTCACTGTTGCTCTCTCTCTCAAAAAAAAAAAAAAGAAAGGAAAGAAAAAAGAAATTTAGTGAACAATAAGGATAGCATTTTGAAATTAGTAAGGTTATAATAAATTATCCAATAGGTTGTGCTATAACAAATGAACAACTATTTGTTGAAAAACAACAAGTCGGGGTTTTCTTCCTGCCTTAAACCACACACACACACGCACACACACACACACACACACAGAATGCACTAAATGATTAAAAAACAAGAAGGAATAAAGACTTAGAGAAATACAAGAAAATACATGTGAATATCTGCTCCCACACAGAGATGGCATAGCGTGTTTCTATTACATACTAACAGGTCTGATAACTGACACACTAAGAGGTACCTGCCTGGAACGCGGTCAAGACTGAGACCACTGTTTCCTTAAGTAGGAAGCCTGGAGGAGGATGGGGGAATTCAATGATAACTATGACTTTGGGTCTTCTGTATGGGGTCAAGGGCTGCTTCAGTGAAATTATAGGGACCGGAGTTAAATTCCAGAGGAGTAAGGAGTTAGCAGCTTTGGTGGATGGTAAAGAAGTAGAGATAGTAATCACACAATACCATTTCTAAGACAGAATCTATATATATATATATATATACATAGCAAAGACTAAGAGAGGAATGTGAATCAAATGCACATAAATTCTGTTGGGAACTATTCTGGGCTAGGCTTAGGAGGGAACACCTCTCCCACTGTCATAGGAAAGAAGGAGAAAGGGATAAAAGCCACCGAAAGAGACTGGAGGGGAAAGGACAGACCCTAGGGCTGGAGCAGTGGCTACGTGGTTATAGCACTTCCCTGGCATGGGCAAGGACCCGGGTTCAAACCACAGCATCACCTACATAACTGAGAGTCAGAATAATGAAAACCAGATGAAAACCTAAGTAAAATTGATTCTCTCTTTCTCGTTCTTTCTTTCTCACTCTCTCTCTCTCTCTCTCTCTCTCACTATATCTCTCTCTTTTTTAATGCTTTGGTGTGCTTCGACATGCAGGTGAGCAAGAGTATTGGCATGAGAGAATGCTGGGATCAAGAAGGAATTGAGGAAGAAAGCAAGGTTGGGACTCCACGAAATGGTCTGGAAGTTGGCAGTTCCATCAAGTCAGAAAACAGGTGTATGGAGGAAATAAAGACCATAGCTAGGAAGTCACTATCAGAAATTAAATGCTGGGGTTTAGCATTTTAGAGATGTGTGAAACCATACCATTTCTTGCTTTTTTAGCAAATATAGTGTGGCAGTAATGCCACCCACCTCCCCGGCAGATGTCCACATCCTAATGCCTGTGGACACAGTTCCTTTCATGGCAAAAGAGCTTTGGGCTGTGGTTAAGTTAAGGATCTTAAGATGGAGGGGTTACCCTGAATGACCAGTGGGATCAATGTGATTGCACACATCCTCATAGGAGGGAGGAAAGAGGGTAAAGTAAGAGAAAGAAAAGTGATAATGTCAGCAGAGCTCAGAGTGACATGAGGAACCTCAAAATACTGCCCTGTTAACATTTTGATTTTAGGACTTCTACCTCCACATAACCAATTTGTGTTTTAAGTCCCTAAGTTTCTGGTGAACGTTTAAATAGCAGCAATAGGAAACTATTATTGATGAGGTCAATAAACATTTTCACACTTATGTAGGCTATTCTTGTACTATACTAAAAAAAATAGTAGTAGCCACATGGTAATATCTAAAGCCTGTGTTTGTGATTTTCTAAAAATTGAGAGACCAGCACTGTTATCTCTCACCAAGCCCAGCTGATTATCCAATGCTAACAAGCCAGTCCAAAGCATTCTAACTCATCTGATTATTGCAATGGAAGCTCTGGAAACCATTGAAACAGCATTTGCCATCCAAAGATATTTAGGTGTTTTCATGCCTACTCATCAGCAAAGCAAAGAACATTATTGAGACAGATGACCCTAATTTTGAGTACAATTCAAAGAATTTTGGAGTAATGACAAATGTCTGTGCTTGCTACAAGGAGATTTGCCAGAGAGGGAGGGAAGCATCTTATCGCCAAGCATTATTGAAAACATATTTTTAAAGCCTTAGTCAAAACAAAAATAAGCAGTAAAAAGCCTCTCAAGAGAATTTTGCAAGTGTGTAAAACCAAACACAATGTAAGATTTTTGCTAAGCTATGCCTGATTTTACATACTTGCATAAGCATATTAAGTTTGATTATATAGTCTCCACATATATTCATGAACAAAATTAATTCACTTTCAAACATCACTAAATATTCCGGGTCCTCAACTCTGCATCCTGAGCTGGCCAGAAATTGTATTTCTTCATCCTTCTAAGATTTAATATTTAATCCTGTGCCAAACTCAAAACCCTTTTTCCCTTCCTTGTGCCTGGGAAAGAGGGGGAATGATCGGGATTTTTGTAGTAAATGACATCAGAGGTGGTTCTGCCCTTGCTGGGCTTCTCAGTCTGATAATGAGGGGGGTGGAGTCAAGTGCTGAAATGGCTTTCGGGAGGGGAGGAGATTATTACTGTCACAAGGGCTCACAATGGCTTAGTCTCTTTGTCCTCTTTTCCCCTGTTACCATGGTAACAAGCAATTCACCCAGAAGTCTCTGCTTCAGGCAGAACCCAGGTACCTTCCCTGACATGCACTCTTCACTCTTTCCCAAGCCAAGGGTGGGTACACTGGCTGCCCTGGAGCACTCTCCCTCCATTAACAGCAGCACTAAATGTCATACAACCACATCCCTCTCCCACAGCTCCTCCTGGGAGTGGAGAGAACTTGGCAAACGCAGATGTCAAGAAAGAGGGTGGATCAAATTGTAGCTTCCTTGTTCCCTGACTCCCAGGCTCTCCACTAAGGGATGGGAAGAGAAAGCGCATTGTTAATTCTTACTGTTAACTCTGCTTTCTTCAAAGTCTTCATATCCAAATCCCTTCTGAATGCTCTATTCCATCAAAGATGAAGGCCTGGCCAGCAAGGAGTGCACCCCTCTTATCCTAGCAACTTAGGAGACTGAGGCAGGAGGATGGCAAGTCGGAGGCCAGCCAGGACAACTTAGCAAGACCCTGACTCAAACTTTAAAATCTGAAAAAGAGCTGGAGTTGTAGCTCAGTGGTAGAGCACCTTAGGTTCAATTCCCAATACTGAAGATAAGTGGGAAAGAGAGAAAGGAAGGAAGGAAGGAAGGAGAAAGAAGGAAGGAAAGAAGGGGAAAGAAGGAAAGAAGGAGAAGGAAGGAAGGAAGGAAAGAGAAGGAAGGAAGGAGAAAGAAGGAAGGAAGGAAGGAAGGAAGGAAGGAAGGAAGGAAGGAAGGAAGGAGGAGAGGTGAAGGACAGGTTGCAGAAGCTGGTTTTGCTTGATCCCTTATGCTAATAAATTCACAGTGCATGACTGGTATCAAGAAGGCATTTCTCAGGGTTGGGGATTTAGCTCAGTGGCAGAGCCCTTGCCTAGCACACACAAGGCCCTTAGTTGAGTCCTCAGCCCTGAAAAAAAAAAAAAAAAAAAAGAAGAAGGCATTTCTCTGAACTGAAAAGGTGAGGCATTTGGCAAGTTCTATCCTACAAGGATTCCAGTAGGCTGGCAGCTACAGGGCAGCCCAAAGGTCCCTTATCACCCCTTCACTGTTCTTTTACTTAATTTCATACTATGGTTGGGATTAATTTTGGAATTTTTGTATCATGAAATGGTTTTCCAAAGACACAACCCCAGTTGAAAGCACTGTGCCTCCAAGAAGAAAGTTTTTCATTTAAACTGGCTCCACCTGAGACCATAATACTGGCACTTACAAATTATAACATAACTCTAATATATATAACTTCAAGTTATGATTTAGGAGTTCACTGTGTTAAGTCAAAACAAATTAAACTCTGGAATAAAAACTTTTCAAAGAACTAGAGGTTTCTCACCATTTGTGAGAAAGCCTAGCAGACTGCAGCATTTGTTCTTGCTCAAGCTGGAATATGGAGACAAAGTTCAAAATCTGTTGTGTCTGGGGGATTTCTGCTTCGTGCTCTGAAGAAGTAATAAGCTCTGGAATTGAAACACACACATACACACACACACACACACACACACACACACCCCACCTGTAAATACAAAAATGATAAAATACAGTAAAACAATAATTTCATACACTGGTCAACAAAGCAGCTTAGGACTGAAATCCCTGAAGACAATAAAACAAATTCTGAGAACCCTGGATTTCCGTCTAAAGATAATTTCCAGATCATAGCCCAGGAGGGGAATCCCCAAGCGAAGCCTCAGAGTCTCACTGAGTTAAAGAGACCAGAATTCAAGGAGACCTTAGAGATTAGAATTTGTGGAACACAGTACTGGATATGAGGAAGCTGTAAAAAGAAAGAGCCCAGAAATCTAATGGGGGCCCCTGTAGTCTTTGGCTAACAATCTGTATAGAAATTGGGGGGAAATCTACAATTTGGGGAAGCATACAATTGCTGAGGCACTGTCAGCTGAATAAACCCAGGTACTCATTTCAGGGTAAGAACCATTCATGTTCTCACTAGCCAGAGTGAGGGCTCATTGGTAGGGAATCTAGAGAGGTCACAGGCTTGTCACAATTCTTGAGTACAGATTACTCTAGACCCACTCTAAAAAAAAGTCTTTAAAAGGAGTCTCAAGCAAGGACCTAGGAAACTTAGTGATACCCTGTCTCAAAATTAAAAATTAAAATAGAAAGGGCTGGGGATGTGGCTCAGTAGTTAAGTGCCCCTGGGTTCACCCCCCTGGTACCAAAAAAAAGCCTCAAAATTATTAAACTGATCTAGGAATTTTATTACTTTCTAGAATAAAGCATACATTCTTTGAGGAAGATGCCCCACCAAAAAATAAAAATCACAGTCAAATCATAAAATTTACCATGCTTGGCATCCAATCAGAATTCCTATAACCTGCCAAGATGTGGGAAAACTTGACCGACCCAATATAAGGGGCCAGAGGTGTCAATCAATAGAAAGAGAACCAGAATAAAAAAAAAAAATGAAGGCAGCAGAGAAGAACAAAATAATTACTATGGGCTGGAAAGGTGGCTCAGCAGTAGAGAGTTTGCCTGGCATGCATAAGGACCCAGGTTTAAACCTCAGCACCACATATAAGACTAAGTGTCAAAAATACAAAAACAGATGAAAAAAATAAATGAAATTGACTCCTGCCCCCCCATCTCTCCTCTTCCTCCTCTTCTTATTCTTTTTTTTTTCCTTTAAGAAAGAGGGGACAGTGAGAGAGAGAAAGAGAGAGAGAGAGAGAAATAGAGAAGTAATTTTTATTTAATTTTTCATGTGACTTTCATTCCTCGGACATTTCGTTGTGTAAGTGGTGCTGGGGTTTGAACTTCTGAGTCACTGCTCAAGCCCCTCCTCCTCATATACTTATTCTTCTCTCCTCTTTAAAAAATGAATAAATAAATAAACTACTGTGAATATACTCCATGTGTCAAGAGGGGATATTAATATGTTCCAAAGACAAATAGATAATACAAAACTTGCAGATAGAACTTTTAGATACAAAAAATACAATAGATAGATTAACAAAAAAAAATTTAGAAATTACAAGGTGGAAAGGCTCAGTGGCTGTGAAGGTGTGGTAATAAGAACTATCCAAACTGAATCACAGAATAAAAAGAATGAGAAAATAATGAACGTGACTTAGTGACACATGGAACAACATATATGTAATTAGAGACCCATAAAAAGAGAAGAAAAAGGGGAGACAGAAATTTTTGAAAACAGGAAAATTTTCTAAATTGATTGAAAACTGTGAACACACAAATCTAAGAAGCTCAACAAACTCCATAAAGGATAAAAAAACAAAGATAATCACATTGAGAGAAATAACACCCACATTGCAGAGAAAAAAACAATACAGAGAAAAATCTTAAAAGCATCTAAAGGAAAATGGATAAAATAATAAAGAGGAATAAAGAAAAGGAATATTATAGATCTCTTTTCAGAAATTATTTCCAACCTGGAGATAGTGGAATAATATCTTGAAACTGCTTAAAGAAAATGACTGTCAAACTAGAGTTACATACCCTGAGAAATAAATTTCAAAACCTGATGCAAAAAAGAAAGAGAATTTTTTTTTCTGCACAAACAAAAGTTGGGAGAATGCATCATTAGTAAACCTACTTTATAAGCGGAAGCTGCACAAAACTAGATGGCAAAAACCTTTTACTATGTACATCTCCCACCTCTGACACCCAGGCTGGTCCCCAACTTCTTCTACAAGTTCCATAGGACATGTCAGGCAGTTCCCTGACCGCAGCAGAAGGCCTGTCTTCTCTGGGGACTGATGAGATCATACCTCTGCACCACCAGTTTCCCTCCTGATTATGTTCTCTGCTGCCTCCAATTGGTGTGGCTGTGCTCTGCCAGGATGGTTTTAAGCAAGGCTGGTTGGAGAATAGACGCTCCTCACACAAATGGATCTGTCCTCCTTGTGCTACCCACAGGCCCCTCACCTGTCCTCCCTGATAATGGCAGTGTGTGGACAGCAGTGTTGTGCCCAACATCTAAAGAGCTCACATTTAGAAATACTGATTGTAATCTAAAGATTTCTACATTTATGCTTTACAATTTTCTATTCTAAACAACAAATTTAACATGATCAGAAAACTAAATATTGTTCAATTTCCCTGAAGATTCTGGGTAAGACCTGTATGTGTGGCTATCAGAGACAAAGCCCAGGAATAACCATTACCATGTCTCACTGGAAGCCAGTGTTCATGGGTAGCAGATGGATGATGTGTTGTCATGAGTAACAATGTGTCTGACATTAAACAAATGGCACAGGGGAATTGCAGAGTAAGGAGATTTATAGTGTTTCAATGCAAATAAGTTCTGGCAATATGAGTAACAGCAATTTCCCAAGATGGGAGATAGGAAATAAGCCAGAGGCAATGTTCTTTATAAAATCCTAGAAAAGATGATTCCTAGACCTGAATAGGAAGAATGGATAATACAAAGACACCTCAGTACACTGATTAGAAATAAACAACAAATACAAAAGCACCTTTTCTCTGCCTGTCTTCTAAATCTTCACTGTGCATCACGTAGACCCATGAGTTTTTTCTTTTTTTTTTCTTTTTGGTTTTAATCAAATTGTTTATACACACAAAGGCCTGGCAAAAAGATATTTGCCTGGAGCATACACATTCTAGGGAAATCCCTTCTAATATCAAATCCAAAAACTTCACATAAAAAAAAAAAACCTAGAGACCAATATTCCTCTAGGTCATAAACACAAAAATTCTTTTTTCTTTTTTTTTTAGAAATAGAATTTTTTTTCAAAGAGAGAAGGACAGTGAGAGAGAGAAAGAGAGAGTGAGAGCGAGAGAGAAAGAATCAATTTTTATTGAGTTTTTCACATGGCTTTCATTGCTCTGACACTTAGTTGTGTACATGGGTGCTGGGGTTTGAACCCATATACACATGTATGCCAGGCAAGCGCCGTAATCACCGAGCCACCGCTCCATCCCCAACACAAAAATTCTTAACAAAACATTTGCATTTTGAATACTAAAATATATAAAAAGGTGATATACCATAAAGTAGAGTTTATCCCTGCAATACAAGGCTTATTTAATAGTTCAATTCACCATATTAGCTGAATAAATTAAAAAATCATGTTGATCTCAATATATTTTTTAAAAAGAATTTGACAAAAGTGGGCATCAATTCATGAATATATTTTGTATCTGGCAGATGAGCCTCAGCCATAGGTCTCCTGAAATAGAGAGACTTGATTCTGGTAGGGGAACGGCTCCATGAAGATGTACATGTTACATGTCATCCCAGAACTGAGGGTACAGAGGCTGCGAGTGGACCAATTACATTCTAAAAGGTCCACCACTGGTCTCTGACGCTGCTAGGATTCAAATTTTTTTCTGTTTGCTTCTAAAGCCTATCTTTCCTCCATACCAAGTCTCCATGTAAACAATAACTGATTTAATAGGGTAAAATTGCATTTGGTACTATTAGAAAAAAATTGAAAAACTCTTTTCACTAACAACATATATCAAGGTATTCATTAATATATTTTGGGACATGAATTCTATATGAAAAGATTGCTATTTTTATTACTGAATTGACAACAGATATAACATTATGGACAACAGATATTTTGGAGACCTCCTTTAAGAAAAAGAATGTAATATAAAATTACAAACAAAAAAATAGGTACAGATATGAACGTTTATTCACAACAAATCATTAATTTTACAAAATTAATTTACACTTCCAAAAGCATAAAATCCAGGAAAGTAACAAACATTCTTTTCCATAAATTGCCTGCCACACACCTCCAACTAGATTTCCAGTGTTTTCTTTTCTTTTTTATTTTTATTCATTTTTTTTGTCTTTGTAGTATGACTTTCAGTAGAAAGATTGAAAATACAATTTTCTCTAACACAGTCAAATAATTTTTTTATTACTACAGTGGTCCCCCGCTTCCCTATGTGGGGATCCATTCTGAGAACCCCAGTGGATGCCTGCAAGTGTGGTTAGGACCAAATGCTATAAATACACATTTTTTTCCTTTACACATATGGCTATGATAAAGTTTAATATATAAATTAAGCATGGTCAGAGATTAATAATAATAACTAATAGTAAAATAAAACCATTATAAAAATACTTGTAATATAGATGGGGTGTGCTTGACTCTTGATAGAGTCAAGACAAATATTGGTATCATCAGTCCACAGGAAAAGAAATCTCAGAGAAGGTATGAAGGTATACTACTGTGTTATAGACAGTCAAGATTTATAAAACATGCAACTTCATAACAGCTTCCTGCCTGTTATATGATTTGTGACCTATTAATATAAAAATTCTTTCATAAGTTCTTATTTTCATATTTTTATCAAAAATAAAAAGCCCTGCGTAGTCAATCATAGCAACGCAAAGGAGAATACTGACACAAAGAAGATCATGGAATGTCCTCACTCCAAATTATGCGGTGCTTCTCTTCTCATTCTCTACTTACTCCTCAAAGGACTTGGCTCAACCCAGAGCAGCCAGTAAGGTCCTTTGTTCCAGAGTGTAGCTTAATCCTGTTCCAAGTGTCTTCCCCTTCATCTTGGAGGTCTGTTTGTGGCAGGAACCAATGATACCAAATTGTATCTTCCCTTAAATCACTTGTCTCACATGTGAGTTGAGGGTTTCTACACATAGAGGACAAAAATTTGTCATTCCTGTTCTCAGGCTCCTGTGTGCCTCCATTCTTGTAACTTGGGCTGGGACCAAGAGTCCCAGAAAACAAGGAAAGCAGTTTGATTAATCAGAGCGGAAACTCTCTGGATGAAGTTATCCATTTGGTAGTGGCACCAAATTCCTAGTCCGGCAGATCTCTCTTGACCAAAGTCCTTTAAATTTTGGAGTAGCTTAATTTTTGCAAATAACATTCCTAAGTTAACTTCTTTCTACATGATCTAATTTTAAAAGAGAGAGTTATCTAGTGCACATAGTGCTCTGTTACTTGACGTCAATTGTGGCTACAACAAGGAGAAAACACTGCTTCCTTCATGAGAGCGTCTCTCGAACTTAATTGTGAGGAAATGTGAATATAACCCCGAAAACTTGGAAAAGCTGCCTGCTTTCGTAAAAGTCATTGGGTTAGGGCTGGAGCGGTGGCTTGGTGGTTACTCAAGTTCAAATCCCAGCACTACGTACACAACAAAGTGTCCGTGCAACGAAAGCCACATGAAAAACTAAATAAAATTGATTATCTCTCTTTCTCTCCCACTGTCCCTCTCTCTCTTTTTTTTAAAGTCATTGGTTTGTATTTTTTTTACTTGCAATATATGCTTTCAAATAATAAAGGGGGAAAATTATTCATCCATACTCCAAACAAACACCTATCTCTCTTTTGTTGCCTCATCATCCAGACATGGATCCTGATTTACCTACTGTGTGTTTTCTCTTATTTAATTTAACCATGAAATTCTAATAACTTAAAAATTACCAGGTATGTGGCTGGGCACAGTAGTACATTCCTGTAATCCCAGACACTCGGGAGGTTGAGGCAGGAAGATTGCAAGTTCAAGGCCAGTCTGGACAACTTAAGGGAACCCTGACTCAAAATAAAAAATAAAAAGGGCTGAGGATGTAGCTCAGTGACAGAGCACCCCTGAGTTTAATTCCCAGTACTAAATTTAAAAATCACCTGGGTGTGTGTGCGTGTGTGTGTGTTTGCGTGTATCCAATATTAGATTTCAAAAGGCAATACAAGAAAAATAATTGGGGATGTCCCTGGGAGAGATGCTGGATTAATAGTGGCTGTGAACAGCCTGCTCCATTTGGTGGGACCTCTTTGTTCTTGTTCGCACTCCCACTCTCCATGGGAACCCTCCTCCTTCTTCCAGATTTCTGGCCATTTTCTAGCATTCCCATTTCTCAACTCGTTATTTTTGCCCATTTATCAGCCTCCCACCCCTTCTCTTTATTCCTGTCCACATCACCTCCTTCCCCGACTATTTTCACTGTTCCTCCTTCTTCGGGATGGCAGGTTTCACAGTGTACACTGAGTGGTGCCCATTCCCCACTGCTGAGAGCCTTGACCTTTTAGCTCTCAAGAAATGACAGGCAAGGGGGCCTGAGACAAGGGTGTGGGCGTGGGGACAGAGTGGACCTGGGTTTCTGCCAGGCCCCCTACTAACCTTGAACAGTATTCTTTTGTGCTGCCCACCATATGTGGCTGGAAATGGAAAGTATTTGTGTGGCTGGACATATTCCTGTTACATTGTTTGAGGATCGTTAGGTGATTAGCATATTGATTGTTGCCAGTCACCCCCAAACTCTCCATCTCCCCAAGATCCTCCAACCGTCCCTCCTTTCTGTCACTGTGCCAGCCATGGCCCCTTGAGTTCCTGAAAAGGGGCAATCATAATCGAGAGCAGAGAGACAAGAAAGGGTAGAAATAACAGAATGACAGCATTCATTCCTTTTTGTGACAAATGCCCCAGTGTACCTTCCTAAAGCTGAAAGGAAATATCTGTCTGAAGCAAAAGGAAAGTGAATGGCCAGTTGAGGGGACATGGTGCTGAGCGCAAGCTGTGCAACCAAATGGCACAGCTTTCGTTCCCAGCTCTGCCATTCACCGTCTGGGTGACCTGGTTATCAACCCCCCTCAGTCTCAGTTTTCTTATCTGGAAACTGGAGATGATAATATGCCCCTTCTCATAGAGCTACCTTGACCTAGCATTGAGGCAGCAGGGCAGTGGTTGGCCTAGCACAGGATCAGAACCCAAGGGTTGGGGATTTACCTCAGTGGCAGAGCGCTTGCCCAGCATGTGCAAGGCCCAGAGTTCAATTCTCAGCCCTGCAAAAACAAAAAAACAAAAAAACAAAAAACAAAAAACCCAAGGTTTGTAGCCCATGTGACCTTTCAATGCAGCATAGTAGGAAAAGCAAATTAGAAGTATAGGTTATTTGTTTCCCTTCACAATCTCACCATCCAACTCAAGAAACAAAACATAAAAAGACAAATAATGCAATTCACGACAAGATTGGTGTTATAAATGATAGCTATGTAGGAAATTTGTGAACACTGAGGAAAGGGTCAAGACCTCATAGTACATATGTAACATTTTGTGACTTTTTAAAAAATATCAGTAAGTTGAAGGCACAAAAATTCCTAGACTGAATTCATCACCCTTGACATTCAAGGGCAGTGGAAAATCATCGTGATTTTGAAGGACAGAGTCTGAGACCACGTGTGTTGAGTTTGGCCTGGGCTTTAACCTTTTGCCCAATGGGTAAACAAATCACATTAAAAGGGGAAATTGGAAGAAGCTCTTAAGATAATTGCAGAGAGGATCATGAGGTTTCTCACCTGTGTCCCATGATCTCAGACAATTTGCAGGGACAGTCAGCTGCTGATGACATTGGCTTCTATTACCTGCATCACTCATTTGTACTCAGTCCAATCACCCACAGGTCAAGGCTGACTCCCAGACCCTCCCAGACCACCACATTCTCAGCTCTTATGTTGCCCCAAATGACCAATCCAGGCCAGACCATGAAAAAAAAATCTTTCGTATGATTGATTGTTTCACATATTAATAAATGTGAATGAAGACAAAGGACTAGAATTGAACCCAGGAACACTTTACCAATGAGCTACATCCCAGCCTTTTTTATTTTGAGACAGGATTTTGCTAAATGGCTGAGGTTCTTACTAAATTGCTGATGCTGGCCTTAAACATGAAATAGTCCTGCTTCAGCCTCTCTGGTAGCTGGAATTACAGGTGTGCACTACCATACACAATAAATACGAAATTCAATTGATTAGTTAAAGACAAAAAGAGTGGCAATGTTTCCTCTAATCCTTTTTCTCGTTACAGTTCTTATTCTACTTTCTTGGAAATTTCTTTATTTTATCTCCCAACCCATCTCCCAGCAGTTCTTCAACTGCTAATGGCTTTTTAATTTCTAAAAGCTCTTATGGTTCCCTGAATGTTCCTGTTTTTTAGCATCCAGCATCCTGTCCTGGTTTTCTGGACACCATCCCTTTTCTAATTTCTGAACGATATTCTTAAAGTATTTAATACATTTTTTTCTTCCTGTATCACTTTTGCTTACTGCAAGTTGCTTTTGCTGATTTCATTTTTTATATTTCCTCAGAAGTGAGAGAGTTCTTGGCTGCCCATATTCATAAGAGTAACATAAAAAAAAAGTTCAATAGGTATCTCTAAGCAGGTAGAAGAAATTGTCAATTGATTACTTCACATGGAGGATTGATATGGATAGTTTCAGATCCTCTATTTCATTTATTTCTTTTCAGATTTATCCAGATGCCATAAGAAGACTCTCTAATTTCTGCCTGGAGGCCTTGATGGCCTAAGGTCTGGTTGCCAGTGTTCTGAGGGTCACGTGGAAAGGAGGGATGGGGGGTGTTTCAGCATTGGAGATTTACAATGTGTGTGTGTGTGTGTGTGTGTGTGTGTGTGTACACTATTCATATGAGGGTAAATAGATAGAAATACTCTATGCATACAAATACCCAGAGGGAAAGAAGAAGTCATACAATTACCTAATCAGAAACTTCAGATTAAAATATGGTGAGCTTTATGAGGGAGTATTATGGGGAAATTTAAAATTATATTGAATTCTTTGTCTTCAGTTGAGGGAATCTCAACATACACTGTATTGTGGCCAACAAAGACAATTAAGTTTAAAGCCTTTAAAAAACACTTTTATTAAAAACAAAATTGAGGATTCTCCACACTGCTTTCCAGAGGGGCTATACCAGTCTGCAGTTCCACCAACAGTGTGCTAGTGTACCTATCTCTCCGCAACCCCTCCAGCATCTATTATTGTTTATTTTCTGCATTTTTGCCAATCTGACTGCCGTGAGGTGAAATCTTAATGTAGTTTTCACTTGCACTTCTCTAATTACTAGTGATTTAGAGCACTTTCTCATGTATTCATTGGCTTGTTCAAATGCAATGTCCTCTGTTGAGAAGTTTCTATTTAGTTTTTTGGCCCATTTATTGATTGGATTGTTTGTGTTTTTGAGGTTGAGATTTTTGAGAATTTTGTAGATTCTGGATATGAGACCCCTGTCGGAAGAATCACAGGCCATGATTCTCTCCCATTCTGTAGGAGGTCTCTTGACAATTTTGATTATTTCCTTGGGAGTGCAAAAGATTTAAAGCTTTAAAGCTTTATGATATCCCATTCACTGATTTTCGACTTTACTTCTTTCATTTTAGGAGAAATGTTGAGAAAGTCTTTGCCTACTCCCAAATGCTGAAGTATTGGACCTAATTTGTCTTCCATCAGTTGCAAGGTAGCTGGTTTAATTCCTAGCTACTTGATCCATTTTGATTTGATTCTCATGCAAGGTGAAAGATAAGGGTCTAATTTCAGCTTTCTGCAAGTGGCTGACCAGTTTGTCCAGCACCATTTGTTGAATAGGCTGTCTCTCCTCCATGCAATACTTTGTCCCGCTTTGTCAAAAATCAGATGCTTAGGGGCTGGAGTGGTGGCTCAGTGGTTACAGTGCTGCCTGGCATGTGCGAGTATGTGAGTTCGAACCCCAGCACCATGTACACAACCAAGTGTCCCAGGAATGAAAATCATGTGAAAAACTAAATAAAGATTGCTTCTCTCTCTCTCTTTCTCTCTCTCTCACTGTCCCCTCTTTCTTTTAAAAAAAAATCAGATGCTTAAAGATTTGTGGGTTTGTTTCACAGTCTTCTGTCCTATTCCATTGGTCTTCATTCCTATCTTGATACTAGTACCATGTTATTTTTGTTACTATAGCTCTATAGAATAGCTTTAGATCTGGTATAGCAAAACCATCTGTTTCATCTTTCTTGCTTATTAATCTTTTGGCTATTCTGGGTTTCTTATTGCAAAATGTGTATTTATATTTCATAATAGGTATTAGCAAAGAAAATATAGTTCATTTATCAAAATGCCATCAATAAGGCTGATATGAGATATAAATATTAAACTTTTTACTCTATAAACAGAGATTGTATCTTCTTTTTACGAATACAAATACAATACTAAAAGAGCCACGTGTTAAGCAACAAAGAAAATCTTATAAATCCAGGAAAAGAATAAGCCCTTGTACATATGCCATGGGATGGACTATGGGAGTCATTTAGTTGCCCAGGGTGAGTTGGAGGACTTCATAGGTAAGATCACTACATTTAAAAGTATAGAGATGGGGGGCTGGAATGATGGCTCAGTGGTTCTAGTGCTTGCCCGGCATGTGTGAGTACACATGGGTTCAAACCCCAGCATCCACGTACACAACTAAGTGTCAGAGCAACGAAAGCCATATGGAAAACTCAATAAAAATTGATTCTCTCTCTCTCTCTCTCTCTCTCTCTGTCTCTCTCACTGTCCTTCTCTCTTTAAAAAATAAAAATAAAAGTATAGAGAAGCAAGCAGAGAGCTTTCTTAAGGAAAGGAGTGAGTTGAAAATGTTTCTAGAGAACGGAAACAGCAGGAGAGGAAAGGAATGTAGCAGAAAATGGACATGGAGAGCTCCTTCTTTAGCTTCCATTTGCAAATGTTTGGAATTCCTTTTGAGGAGAAATTTGTAGGTTTTTGGGCAGAAGAGTGATTTGGGCAAATTTCCATTTTAGAAGGACAGACCCAATTTCAATGCAGAGGCTGAAAGCAAGACATCTCTGCTTTAAGAAGGGCATAATTAAGGTAAGACATGGAAATGGGAATGAGTGGTGAATGGGAGAATTATTTACACTTCTGTGCATGAACGTGGCATGTAGGAGTGGGAATATTCTCTGTCTACACTGTCTAATAAGGTAACCACTGGCCTTCTGTAGCTATTTTTGACCACTTGAAATGCGTCTAGTGCAACTGAGAATCTGAGTTTCTAATTTTATTTCTTTTTAACTAACTGAAATAGCTTCAGGAGTTTATTGGACAGTGTAGATTTAGAAGGGATGTGTGTGGGAACTTTTAAAAATTTAAAAATATCTTAGCTGAGGTGTAATTGGCATATAATAAGTGGTGCATATTTAAAGTGCACATTTTTATATTTTGACATATATACATACCATAAAATCATCACCATGATCTAGATAACACACATATCCATCATTCCAAAAGTTAGAAACAAGGAATAATGCTCCTGACAAAAGCACGGTAGATCCACATTAAAAGAGTCTACATTTAATTAGCTGTTTCCTTGTCTGCTTTAAGGATAAAAATGCAGAAAAAAAAACAAAACTTCACACCTTTTTTGATTTTTTGTTGTCATTCCAATGTTATATAAAGAATCATAACAGGGCTGGAGAAGTGGCTCGGTTGCTCAGTGGTTAAGCACCCCTGGATTCAATCCCTGGTACCAAAAAAAAAAAAAAAAAAAAAGAATCATAACAGCTAAGGCAAAAGTTCTGGAAATAGAGGAAGTGATTCTCCTGTCAGACTTTTAAAGCAAATTCTTATAATTCTATAAAATTAGTCAGGTTGGTTTATGAACTCTCCATATAGTCTGTTATGGGCCTCTTTGTTTCATGGAAAAGATAAGGGAATTCTCTTATTAAAAAAATATTTTAGGGGGCTGGAGCAGTGGCTCAGAGGTCACGGTGTTTGCCTGGTATGCACAAGTATGCAGGTTCAAACCCTAGTACCACGTACACAACTAAGTGTGGGAGCAATGAAAGCCACGTGAAAAACTAATTAAAAAATTGATTCTCTCTCTCTCTCTCTCTCTCTCTCTCTTTAAAAAAAAAAGAAAATCTTTGTGATAATTCTGAACACACTAAGCGCTGACCTTCCATCTTCTTTCACCTCATAAACTCTGCCCTCTCTAGAGCAGCTGCACGCCGTCTACCCATCCAAGTTCCAATTCTCTATATCTTTATACAGCTGTAATTAAAAAAAAAAAAACTGTATCTGGGAGAAAAAAGAGTAGTGTTAACATAATACAGAAATCTTTTCCAGGTCAAAGCTTCCTTTCACACCCATGGTGTGAAATTTTTCACTGAGTTGAAACACGTCAAAACACGCTCATTATTTCTATGCCTATGCCCTTTTCAAATTCTTCATCTTATTTTCCCAAGCATCCAGATGGGTTTCAGGAAAAGCTCCACTGGGATTGCATTTTGTCTGCATGGTTAAAAGAGGGAGTATTGTCACTCTGCTGATTTAGTGGTGGTTTTTAACCCAAGTTCCAAATTAAAAAGCCTCAAGTTTCCATAATCACAGCCCTAGAACACACATTGATGAATCTTCACAGATTTACCTCCATTAGAAATTGTGCCACTGGGGCTGGAGCAATGGATCAGCAGTCACGGTGCTTGCCTGGCATGCACTGAGTACACGAGTTCAAACCCCAGCACCACGTACACAGTCAAGTCAGAGCAACGAAGGTCACATGAAAAACTAAACAAAATTGTTTGTCTCTTTCTCTCTCTCACTATCTTTTAAAAAGAAAGAAAGAAATTGTACCACCAAAAACATAAAAGAAATTTACTTCTTATTTAACACACCCTTTCATAGATCCATTCTCTATATGTTATAAAGATCCTTCACCTTAATTCTAACACACTCAAGGCATGTAAAGAGAAAGTGGAGTGAATGGATCCCAGGATGACCTCAAGTATGCCTATCTTACTGATTACCCCAGAACTTCCTGGGGTTAAGGGTTGACCCCCTCTGGTGGCCTGCAAAATCAAGAAGAGTCCTTGGAAGCTGTTTAAATCTATTTCTCTATCTTTAGGCAGAACCTCAGGCAAAATATGGGACAGTATCATATTTTTAAAAGATTTTCAAGAAAGTAGAAAATAGGTTCCAGGATTATAAGAACAAAACCTCAAAAGAAAATAAAAAGCCATTCTTGTCTAGCAACCCACATGGTCATCGTGAAGATATTTTAAATCTGTGAGCCTTGAAAATAGATGCATGACACATGAATTTCTGATGCCAACATGTCTGTCCATTGTGTGTGACTCCCCAGAAAGAACACAACACTTACCTCTGCCCATTAAGGAAGAAGAGTTCAAAGTCCTCACCACAACTTGAGGGGGTCTAAGCCAGAGCAACTTCCATTCTCTTTAGAATAAAGTGGTGATTTCAGGAGGGTGACACCACTTGTGCCCTTTCTGCATAACAGAACTAGTTAAGATTTAGGAGTTTCAAATTTTATTATTTTGTTTCTTCTCATTGAAACTTGCTTTTTATAAGAAACATAAATGTGAACATGTACCTTAAGGACTTAAAAGCAATACACTCTTTAAATGTTAGGTATGTCTCTAATTAGTTAACAACTGCTTAAATAAAGGCAAGAATTTCTGCAAAGAGTGTTACTTAGTTTCCCCAATCTAGATCCTGGAGAAGAAGGTAGACTTTCATTAGGGGAAAAAATAATGCCCTGAGAATAGGACAAGGGGAACCTAGCTAAAAGCTATGACTGTTACAAATCAAGAATATTTCAGGCCAATTGCTGTGTTCTTTGTTCTCCTTTGGTCACATCCAATCTTAATTCATATTACAAATTACATCAGATCATGGAGTTTGTTACTCTATGAATCCCAGTTTGCACTAGAGAGCCTGTGTGACATCATGTGTTTGTTTGTTTGTTTGTTTGTTTAAGAGAAAGAGAGAATCAATTTTATTTATTTTTTCATCTATTTTTTTGGTTTTTCCAACATTTAGTTGTGTATTTGGTGTTAGGGTTCAAACCCAGGTCCTCGTACATACCAGGCAAGTAGTCTACCACTGAGCCACCACTCCAGTTCCCTGACATCGTGTTCTTTTCTTGTTTTTTATTAGGATAATCTGTATTACTAGATTATTTTTTTAAGAGAGAGAGAGGGACAGTGAGAGAGAGAGAGAGAGTGAGCGAGAGAGAGAGAGAGAGAGAGAGAGAATCAATTGGATTTAGTTTTTCATGTGACTTTCGTCGCTCCAACACTTCATTGAGTACAAGGTGCTGGGGTTTGAACCTATGTCCTTGTGCATGCCAGGCAAGCTCCATAACTGCTGAGCCACCACTCCAGCCCCTGACATCATGTTCTTAACCTGATGTTCCTTGAAGAACAAATTACACAGACAGAATGGACAATGGTAACAAGTCTACAAGTCAATGTACGAAAAAGTAGATCTGTGGGTATTCCAAAACAGATATTTATGGTGACAAAAACTGCCCGTGTGTTAATGGTTTAGATATGAGGTGTTCCCCACAAAAGTCACAAGTAAGACAATGGAAGAATTTTCAGGGGTGAAATGATTAGATTATGAGAGGGGGTGACCTGATCAGTGGGTTAATGCACTGATATGGCTTAATTGGGCAGTAACTGGAAGCAGGTACAGTGTGACTGGAGGCAGGCCTTTGGGGTCTATATTTTGTCCCTTGTGAGAGGAGCACTCTCTCTGTTTCCCAGTTGTCACATCCTGAGCTGTTTTCTTTGTCATGCCCTACTGCTATGAGGTTCTGCCTTACCTCAGGCCCAGAGATTCGGAGTCGACTGACCACAGACTGAACCTCTGAAATCATGAGCCCCCAAGCAAACTTTTCCACTTCTAGATTGTTCATTTCAGGTTTTTTAGTTACAGCAATGCAAAAACTGACTAAAAACACAGGCATTTCCATGGAAAGAATAAAGGAAAGAAGTAGCAGTAGAAGATTTTGGAGACATGACAAGAAGAAGAGAGAGTAAAGGGGAATATGAAAGCATCAATCAAATAGCCTCGTCTACAGTACTTTTCATGGAAACTGTGTGTGGAGCATGCGCACGTGATCTTAGAGAAGGAGGTTGGGATCTGGAATCTGGATTCAAAAGACCTACAGTTCATATCAGATTTAGCTCTCATGGGTGGTTTGCTAGGGTTGCTAAAACAAAGTACAATATATTGGTGACTTAAACCACGGAAGTTATTTCCTCCCAGTTCTAGAGACTGAAAGTCCAAGATGTGTCTGGAGTTGGTTTCGTCTGAGGTCTCTTCTGCCTCGAAGGCAACACCTCACCCTGCATGTCCTGATGTCCTCCAGACCTGCTGATGATGCTCAACAGGGAATCCATCAGGTCCTGGCCTTTTCTTCTTTGGAAGGCTTAATTGCTATTTATATTTTGGTGCCTGTTATTGCGCTGTTTAGGCTTTCAATATCATCCTGTGTCAATTTAGGGATGGTGTATGAGTCTAGAAATTTGTCCTGGTCTTCTAGATTACCTAATTTAGAGGAGTATGGGGTTTTCAAAATATGTTCTGATAAAGTATTGGATTTCCATAGGGTCAGTGATGCTCTCTCCCTTTTCATTGGTGATTTTGTTAATTTGCTTCATTCTTTTCTTCTTTTAGTGGCTAGGGGTCTGTCAATTTTATTTAGTTTTCCTGAGAACCAGCTCTTTGTTTCATTAATTGCTTTTATTGCTTTTTGTTGTTGTTGCTCTCAATTTTATTGATTTCAGATCTAATCTTGATTATTTCCTGTCTTCTGCTGGGTTTGGGGTTAGTTTTTTCTCCCTTTTGTAAGGATTTGAGGTGGAACATAAGCTTATTTATTCATCATTACTCCTGATTTTTAATATAGGCACTCAATGCTAGGAATTTTCCCCTTAAAAATGTGTTCATGGTGTCCCAGAAGTTTCTATTTGCTGTGCCTTCATTCTCATTTGCTTCCAGGAAATTCTTAATTTCTGCTCTCATGTCTTCTTGGATCCATTCCTCATTTAATAGGGTATTATTCAATCTTCATGTATATGTGTGTTTTCTGTTATAATTTTTGCTGTTAATTGCTAGAATCATGGCATCATGGTCTGATAGGATACACAGAATAATATTTACTTTTTAATATTTGCTGAGATTTCCTTTGTGAACTAAAATATGGATCTTTTTTGGAGAAGGAAGTTTCAGCTGCTCAGAAGAAGGTAAGCTCAGCCAATTTGGGGTGGAATATTCTATAGATGTCTGTTAAGTCCATTTGATTTATGCAGTTGTTCAGGCCGCAGATCTCTTTATTGTTTTTTTTTTTTTTTGGTTTGATGATGATCTGTCTATTGGTGATAGAGGAATATTATAGTCTCCCAGTATTATTGTGGTGGGATCTATAAATGGTTTTACATCTTGGAATATATTATGCACCTACTTGGGAGCGTTTGTGTTTAGATCGTAGAGATTTACTATTGTTACATATTCCTGATATATTGTTCTCTTTACTATGATGTAGTGGCCTTCTGTACTTCTTCTGAGTAGTTTATGGTTGTAATCTACTTTGTCAGATATAAGGATTGCAATACCGGCTTGCTTTTTTGGGCCCTAATCCTGGTAGATTTTTTTACATTCATTCACCCTCAATCTGTGGATGTCTTTAGCTGTCAGATGGGTCTCCTGTAAGCAGTATATTGTTGTATTGTTTCTTGATTTGATCTGCTAATCTATATCTTTTAATTGGTGCATTGAGACGATTCACATTAGGTGTTAGGATACTTGTTTGGTTGTGGTTAATAGTCATCATGTTTTATTAGTGAGTTCTGTGCTGTCTTGGTTGTCCTTTGATAGTGTGTACTGTTATTGAATATCCTATGTTTGAGGGTTTTGAGGACTGTTTGCTTGTTCTTCTATCTGTAATTTATCCTTGGGAATTCTTTGTAATCCTGGTTTTCTGTTCATGAATGCTGCAAGTTTGATCTTAACGTGAAATGTTCTTATTTCCCCACAGTTATAATTTTAAATTGTGCTTATAAATATATGCTGTTATGGTTTAGATATTAGATATTCCCAAAAAGCTCATGTTTTAGACAATGCAAGGAGGTTTACAGGTGAAATGTTTGAGTTATGAGAGCCTTAACCCAATCAGGAAATTAATCCCCTGATAGGGATTAATTGAGTGGTAACTGTAGGCAGGAAGGGTATGGGTGGAGGACATGGGTCCCTGGGGGCATGCCTTTGGGGTCACTCTGTCTCTGCTTCCTAAAGCCATGTTCTTAGCCAGTTTCCTTCATCACAATCTTCTGTCATGATGTTCTGCCTCTCCTTGGGACCCAAAGAATGGAGTCAGCCATTGAGACCTCTGCGTCTGTGAGCCCCAAAATAAACTTTTCCTCCTCTATGTTGTTCTTGTCAAGTCTTTTGGTCACAGCAGTGAAAAAGCAGACTAAAACGTATGCTATAAATATCTTAAAACTATCATGTTTGAAGCCAAATTATGCAAAAGAACATTAGGTAACTATTAAAAATTATTTTGCTTCTATGTCCTGGAGGAAATAACACTTAATTAACTAGAGTGAAGCTGACCATTTTAAAGTGTAAGTAATTTGGAGGTATAAATAGCAACATTGCCCTAGTATGGTCCAGATGGTCTTACCTGGTCTTATCAGGATTCTTGTACACTAAGAAATTGAGTTTAATGAACCACTAGTACCCTAAAGCATGTCTTCAGTAAACTCAGCAACTATGCCAGTGTCACTCCAAATAACCTCCCCCTCTCCTTATGTCAAAAGAAGGGATTCTTGACCCTAGAGCATCACCCACCTTCAGCACAGTAGAGCTGTTGTAAAAAGGCCTTTGAAATACAATAAAATAAAATAATGCCTTAAGGGAACTGAGAGACTTCGGCATTATTGTTTCCATTTGGGGACAAAAGATCCAAAGAAGAATCCTTCCTCATCTACACCACTGAACCATGAATGGAAATGAACATCAGACTTTGTTGGGGAGATGGATAACTGGTAGAAAAGGGATTTTGTGAAACTAGGCAGTAAATTATGAGCAAGAGGAAAGATGAGAAAGAGATAGAGAAAAGGAGGAGGAGTGAAAAAGGAGGGAGGAGAGAAAAAGGAAGGTTCTCTGATATTGAGATATTGGATCCTTTTCTTTCAGCCAAACTACAGACTAGAGCAGGCAAGGAAATGATTCCAAACTCTCAGATTCTTTATAGGTCTGAAATTGATCAATTATGTCCATTGGGTGATTATTCCTTTAAAGCTAACATAAGCAAACCTGTATGTTCTACTAGACTCTGCTCCTTAAGGATACAGATTATGACTAATTCTTTTTTGCACTGACAATACTTTACCACACTCTCTGACACATA
>PVKS010004673.1:0-47883 GCA_004027875.1 Aplodontia rufa
TTAAAAAAGGGAAAGGGATAGAGAGAGAGCGGGAAAGAGACAGAATCAACTTTATTTAGTTTTTCATGTGGCTTTCGTTGCTCTGACACTTTGATACTTTGTTGTGTACATGGTGCTGGGGTTTAAACCCACATAATCACACATGCCAGGCCAGTGCCATAACTGCTGAGCCACTGCTTCAGCCCTACCATTTACTTTATAATCATAGAGTTTTTTAAGAATGGTTAATTAAATTCTAAATGTCACTGTCAGTATTAGAAAAGAAAAAATGGTTTTGCAGTGTTGGTATATGAAAACATGATTATAGATAGCTACCTAATTGTTTAAACCAAGGTGGAAATTTTAAAAATTCATTTTGTAATTCCTTTCATATATCAATAACATACCATATGGGGAAAATGTGGATTCTGTAATAAGGCTGCAGAATGAAAATAATAGCTTTACAAGTTATTTCATTTCTTTCTCACATTTGCTTCAGGAAAATGAGGGTCATAGTAGAACTTAGGATTAAAACAGATTTTAGGGCCTGGAGTGGTAGCTCAGTAGTTGCCTGTCAAGTGTGAATATGCGGGTTTGAACCCAGCATCATGTACCCAATGAAGTGTCAGAGCAGTGAAAGCCACATCAAAAACGGAATAAAATTGATTCTTTCTCTCTCACTCTCCCTCTTTCTTTATTAAAAAAAGATTTTATATTAATATGTATGTCTGTATATATCTGCAAATATATATATATATATATTTATTTATTTATTTATTTATTTCCTAGTCTGGTGCCTGCATGTAAATGTTTACTATTAAACAAAACTTTTCTTTCTTTTCTTTTTTTTTTTTGGGTAGTGGGGGAGGTACTCGAGACAGAACCCAGAGGTGCTTAACCACTGAGCCACATCCCCAGCGTGGCGTTTAAATTTTTTATTTTGAGACATGGCCTCACAAAGTTGCTGAGGCTGCCTTTGAACTTGGGATCCTCCTGCCTCAGTTTATAGAGTCTCTGGGATTTAGAGACATGGGCCACCACACCCACCCATATTCAAATTTTTTTTTAATGTATATATGTATTTATTTTTTGGTACTGGGGATTGAATCTAGGGGCACTACTGAGCCATGTCCTCAGACCTTAGTTTTTAATTTTGAGACAGGGTCTTTCTTGCTGAGTTGCTGAAGGCCTAAGTTGTTGACTCTGGCTTTGAACTTGTGATCCTCTCCTGAGTTCCTGGGATTAGAGACATGTGCCACTGGGCCCAGCTATATTTATTTTTAAATGCTGTGCTGGTTGCAAACTGATCTAACATTAAAAGAAAACAAAACATGAATATATTTTTTTAAGATCAAGTGAGGAACTAGAGAAGTGGCTCAGCAGTAGAGTGCTTGCCTGGCATGTGTGAGGACCTAGGTTCAAACCCCAACACTACATATACAATTAAGTGTCAGACAAAAAACAAACAAACAAACAAAAAAAGAAACAAAAAATAAAATTGACTGTCTCTTAAAAAAAAAAAATCAAGTGAGTCCACTGTCACTTTTTCTTTTTTTCTTTCTTTCATATATATAGAGGGACAGTGAGAGAGAGAACCAATTTTATTTAGTTTTCCATGTGGCTTTTGTTGCTCTAACACTTCATTGTGTATGTGATGCTGGGGTTCATCCTTGCACATGCCAGGCAAGCACCATAACCACTGAGGTACTGCTCTAGCCTCACCACTGTCACTTTTTGTTTTTATTTTTTTCAGTACCAATAATTGAACACAGGAGTGCTTATCTACTGAGCTACATCTGCAAGCCATTTTTTAAAAAAATTGAGACAGGGTCTTACAAACTTGCTAAAGCTAATCTTGAACTTGTGATCCTCCTGCCTCAGCCTCCTGGGTCACTGAGATTAGAGGCGTGTACCACCATGCACAAGTTTTTTTTAGTACTTTATAGAATTTTTTCTTGGGTACCGTGTATAGTATGTATTGTCTGTGCTACAGGATAAATCTTTTATGAAAGTTCAGATTTTTCTACAGCAAGTGTTCTTTAGTCATTGAAAGTCAGTGGTTCAGAGTATCTACTCAAAAGTAGCTGATTTGAATGAATATAAGAGAAAATTTACTTTATCTTGGATTTTGAGGAAACAGTTTAAGAAACAATCATAACACAGTTTATTTTTGGGGAGAGTTAGGGGAGATACCAAGGATTTATCCTTTGGTGCTTTACCACTGAGCTACATCCCCAGTCCTTTTTATTTTTCACTTTGAGACAGGGTCTTGGTAAGTTGCTGAAGGCCTCTTACGATGCTGAGGTTGGCCTCAAACTTGTGATTCTCCTGTCTTAGCCTCCCAGGTTGCTGGGATTTCAGGCATGTACCACCATTCCCAGCCTTTATTTGTATTTTTGCAATAAATCCTAATGAATGAATGAATGAATGAATGAATTTTATGTTGCTGGGAATCAGATCCAGGGCTTCATGTGTGCCAGGCAAGTATTCTACCACTGAGCCACATTCTCAGCTTAGTAAATCCTAATTTTGAAAATTGTGAAAAATGGGTTTCAGCTTTTGTATTGAGCTACCCCAGCTGATACTTGTTGCCATTTTTTGATTCTAAGATTTCATGTAAGATAATTATAGTTATTGACATATATAATAGTTCATACAATAGTGCATAAATATAATCATTTAATGTAATTCTGTTAGCTTATGTCAAGGAGCAGTGTTTGAAGCACACATATCTTTGGCAGATTGTGTCTTTTTTTAGTTTATACTCTGTGGGTACAGTTGTAGCTAACATGGTATGAAACAAATCTAAGGACTAGCCATCTCAACTTTCTTCCTTGATCCTATCTACATTGTACATACCATCAGGTTTTTTATAAATAGACTATTGACCATGGGAGAAGCTGGGTGATAGAATTTGGATCATTGGTACAACTTATTCTGATGCTGAAAAAAATGCTAAAAGATGGTGCTATGATTTATGAAGCACGCTGCATTTTTTCCTTTCTTTTTGTGTATGTGTTTGTTGGGGGGTAACCAGGGATTGAACCCAGGGGTGATTAACCACTGAGCAACATCTCCAGACAATTTTTAGACAGGGCTTGCTAAGTTGCTTAGGACCTTGTTAATATGCTGAGGTTGGCTTTGAACTGGGAATCCTCGTGTCTTAGCCTCCCAAGTTGGTGGAATTACAGGTGTGCGCCACCATGCCCAGCATTTATTCCTATTTTTACCCCCTTTTCCTTAAATTATTTTGTGGATAATTCAGTCATTTGTCCTGTGGCATTTTTCTTTTTACTGTCTGGATTTAATGGATTACATTGCAATATAGTAATACATCCTCTGTATTGCTTGTAAATTGTAGAGAGAGTGATTATTAAATACAGTGTAATGGTTATATAGTGTTTGCTGGTAACCATGGTTTCTGTATTGTGGCTGCATTTTCGGTTGCCTGAATTTTATTGTCATCTTCTGGTTCATTCACTTGCTTTTGGATTTGAGTATTTGTAACTTTCTGTTAGGTGGGAATTTGTTTAGTTTGCAAATAACTTTGATTCCTTTTTCATGTAAAGGCTGTATTTTGGTTTGAGTTCAACTTGTTTAAAGATAGTAATAAAATCAGTGATTCTTACTTTTCTGGTACTGAGATTTGAAGCCGGTGGTACTTTACTAAGGAATTATATCCCCAGTCTTTCAGTTCATCCATCCATCCTTCCTTTCATTTATTTATTTTTTTAAATTTTGAGACAGTTCTGATTAAGTTGTTGAAGGCCTTATTAAATTGCAGAGGCTGGCCTTGAACTTGTGATCCTTCTGCCTCAGCCTCCTGAGTTTGTGGCATTACAGGTGTATGCCACCATGCCCAACTGTTCTCTTTTTATTTTGGTCATTCTTAACTGTTAGGCTTTAAAAGAAGCCTTAAGGGCCTGGAGTGGTGGCTCAGTGGTTACGGTGCTTGCCTGGCATGTGCGAGGATTCGAACCCTGGCACCACATATGCAACAAAAAGTCAGAGAAATGAAAACCACATGAAAAACTAAATAAAATTGATTCTCTCCCACTGTCCGTCTCTCTTTAATAAACAAACAAACAAAAAAAACAAAAAACACCTTAATCTGGGCTTGGTGGGACACACTTGTAATTCTAGCTCAGTAAAGTGCCCCCAGGTTCCTCCCCTTTACTACAAAAATTTATAAATAAATAAAACCTTAATATTTCCATTATTGCCAATACCACTTCTCTATAATTCACATGAAATAAATTAGTTTTGTAGCATTCATTAAATTAACTCTTTAATCCTGAAACATTTTCTATTAAATAAATCTAAAGCCCTCTGTGTGAGTATGTTTTATAATTAGGAAGATAAAATCCATTTTACTTATGATTAGTGATTTGCTCTTTCTATTTCAGTTTAAAGATTGAGTTGCTTGTTTTCATCCTGTACTGTAATACCCTCCTCAATACTTCATAAAGTGCTTGTTAAAGTAATCTGAGCATCTATTCTATTCTTACTATTGCCTAACTCTTTTGGATACAATTTGACTTTAGTATTTTAGTGTATTTGTCCACTGTCTTATGCCAGAAAAGATTATCCAGTGACTGTGCTTTGTAATTTATAGAAGTACTGTTCTTATGAATATTTTTATATAGGTTTTTCAGGAACCAGCAGAGGAAGAACGAGATGGCAGAAAAAAGAAATATCCTAGTCCCCAGAAGACTCGTTCAGAATCTAGTGAACGAAGGTTTGTGTTTGTTTTTAATTAGGAAGAGTTTGATACCTCACTTTTTAGTTGCTTTGCAAGGGCATTTAAAGAATTTTTAAATGTACTGCTTCCTCTCTCTAAATTCACTAGAGAAAGAGAATGCTATTTTCTCCTCTTTTCCTGTTTTTTTTTGTCTTTGTCTTACTATTTCTTTTATAAACAATCATTGTTATGTTCTTTCCCCAAGAGCTCAGGGGTGGGAGCAGTCTCCTTAGAGAATAATAAGGAAATGTTCCATTTGGTTAGGGGTGTTCCATATTAAAATTATCCACATCATTTTAAATTATAGGTGGTACATTTGCATGTGGAATCATCAATTTACCATCACAAAACTAGTCTTTGTTTAGGAAAACTTGATTTTGAACTTTTTACCTTTTCCAGTTCTAAGTTTCTCCCTGGCCCCTCCCCTTACTACCCCCATATTTTGGGTTCTTCTCTTTTATTCATTTCTCTCCACCCATCTTGCTTGAAGTGGGAATATTTTTTCCTTTTTATACAATGGATTAGAAGAATTATGTGGTAGTCTTATTCCTTTCCATAAAAACCTGGACGTTATGAATTTTGATGAATTGAAAGTATTTCATACTCTGGAATTGTTTGCAGACTTCATTTCTGTTGCCCATATATGGCTTTTATATCTGTGTATTATAGGACACGTGAGAAAAAAAGAGAAGATGGCAAGTGGAGAGACTATGACCGGTACTATGAGCGGAATGAATTGTATCGTGAGAAGTATGACTGGAGAAGAGGCAGGAGTAAGAGCAGGAGTAAGAGCCGAGGCCTGAGTCGAAGTAGAAGCCGAAGTAGGGGTCGCAGCAAAGACCGGGATCCAACTAGGAATGTTGGTGAGCATAGATGAGGTGTTCCCCTAAAAGCTCTGTTGCTTGTGACCTAGGGGTATAAGAGAGTCCCTTAAAGCTCAGTGTACCTTTAACATGTCGAAACAATGTGTAAAAACTGGAATTGTCTAAAAAAACCTATTCATTTTTTAATAAAGATAGGGCTATATTCTTGGGTTGGAATCAGAGGAGTTTGATTAAAAATAAGTTGTTTTTAAGGTATCAAAGTACATGTCTAGACTTAAGTCGTTTTGTATCATTGGTAAAATATCCTTTCATCAACAGAACTATTATTTGAGGAAGAGTTGCTTGCTTTTGACTTTTGTTTATCCCAAATATAATTGATTTACTGTAAGATTTTCTAAAATTTATAAAGTTAAAAAGAAAAAAATTAAGTAGATTACTGGGACCCTAATCACTGATCTCCTAACTTGGGTAACATTCCTATTCAAATGTGGAGAAGCTCTTAATCAGTGTAATTAATATTGATATTATTATAATTTTTTAAAATAAGATGTCACATTGTTGCTGTTCTAGCTTTTAGGATAATTTAATAATGAGAGCAGTTTGAAATATTGAGAGTTTAGTAAGTTTACTCCATTTTCTCATCTTTTGTATTCTGAGAACATAAGCATAATTGAAGAACATAAAATGTATGATCTATTTGTTTCTTGTTTTGTCTCTAAATCAGAGCACAGGGAAAGATCAAAGTTTAAGAGTGAAAGGAACGACCTGGAGAGTTCTTATGTGCCTGTGTCTGCACCACCTCCAAACTCTTCTGAGCAGTATTCCTCTGGGGCACAGTCTATTCCCAGCACTGTTACTGTGATTGCACCTGCTCACCATTCTGAAAATACAACCGAGAGTTGGTCTAATTACTATAACAATCATAGCTCTTCCAATTCTTTTGGTCGAAACCCACCACCAAAGAGGCGATGCAGAGATTATGATGGTGAGAATCACCATTTTCTCTTCTTATATTGTACCTGAAAATACTAGTAAAGCAAATGTTGCCTATATTGCATACTTTTTTGTTAGAGCCTAGATTTTTGTCAAAAGGGGTGAATGAAAGGAGAAACTCTTTTGGGATATGCTTATTTACTTGTTTTGTATATAGTGCTTTGGCTCTTGCCAAGAGAATATTTAAATTTGACCCTTTTGAGTTTGTTTTGTATTGTGACTTAAAATACTGTTAAGTATATCATAAAATTTGATACTAGGAATTATAATATATATTTGTATATTTTTTGGTATTGGGAATTTGTTAATAAGCATGTATGACCAATTTAGAAATCTGATTTGCTGATTTTCCATTTAAATGAATGGGTCAGTATGTGTGTATTTTTTGGGGGGGGAATATTTATGAATTGACAAAATAATTGACTCCACTGTATTCATCACCTTGTTTCAACAATTAGCAACTCATCAGCAATCTTATTTTTATTTATACCCTACCCACTTCTGCCTGGCCTGTATTATTTCAAACAAATCACAAACATCATATTGTTATTATTTTTTTGAGGTACTGGGGATTGAAGGGCCTTACATGTGCTAAGTAAGCTACCACTGAGCTCAACCTCCATGCTCTCATATTTTCCCCATAAATATTGAATACATATAGTTTTAAATATTACTTACTTCAAATATTACTTACTTCAAATAGGGAATAGTGTCAGATTATAATGTTAAATTTCATTAGTCTGATTTCTGAATTCTCCTTCCCATGACCAACTTAATGTGAATTTCTTGTATATCTTTCCAAGTATGATCTATGCATACATACCTTAACATACATACGCATGATGTGATATATGAGATATACACAATCTCCCCCACTTTCTTCTTCCTTTTTTTTTAAACAAGATTTTATTTTTCATTGTAGTTTTACATCTTGAAGGGGTTTGTTGTTACACTCCCATATATGCACACCCCCCACTTCCTTTACTTTCTTCTTTACATAAATGCTAGTGTGCTACTCATACATTCACATGTATTCTCACTTAATATTTCCTGACAGTAATTCTGTATTAATAAAAAAGAGCTCCCTCAGAATGTCTATAGGCTTTTTATAATTCTATGTGTACAAAAATACGTTCAACTTACTTCTTATTGATGCATGCTTGGGATGTTCCTAATATTCTATTATAAATGGTTCTGTTGTAAATAACTTGGCATAATGCTTACTTGAATATTTTATTTATTCTAGAACACATATTTTTACTTGTTTGACCCAGTAATTATATATATTTATGGGGTAAAATGAGATTTTAATGCATTTATATAGCATGTATTTATCAGTCAGGATAATTGGCATGTTTATTACCTTACGCATTGTGTTGGGAATATTCAAAATCCTGTCTACTAGCTATTTTGAAGTATTCAGTTCTTTGTTATAACTACAGATATTCTGTTGTGTTACAAAACATTGTAAGTTATTTCTCCTATCCAGTTGATTATTTTCTTATTCATCTTTTTTAATCTTCTGAAGTTTTTTTTTTTTTTAAAGAGCGAGAGGGATAGTGAGAAAGAAAGAGAAAATCAATTTTATTTAGTTTTTCATGTGACGTTCATTGCTCTTACACTTCGTTGTGTACATGATGCTGGGGTTTGAACCTGCATCCTTGTGCATGCCAAGCAAGCACCATAACCATTGAGCCACCACTTCAGCCTCCAGTTGAATATTTTAAGCTAAAATTTCAACTTCCGAATGCATCATTTTAGAAGAATAATATTGAAATTAAGTCATCTAGTTCAATACTTATTCCCTTCCCTCCTGAAGCTTTTGCTGAATTAATATTAAAATATCTGAGTTTTGCTGGGCTTGGTGGCACGTATCTGTAATCCCAGTAAGTCTGGAGACTGAGGCAGGAGGATTGCAGTATTGAAGTCAGCCTCGGCAACTTAGCAAGACTCAAAATAAAAAATGAAAGAGTCTGGGGATGTGCCTCAGTGGTAAAGCACTCCTGGGTTCACTCCCTGGTAACCAAAAAAAAAGAAAGAAACCTGAGTTTTTATTTTTAAAAATTAATAGCAATTGGGTTAATTTGGGTTAATCTAATTGTAGATAGTAGCCTTTTTTTTTTTTTTAAGAGAGGACAGAGAGAAAAACAATCAATTTTTACTGAGTTTTTCACATGGCTTTTGCTGCTCTGACACTTAGTTGTGTACATGGGTGCTGGGGTTCGAACCCTTGTAGTTGGGCATGCCAGGCAAGTGCCATAACCACTGAGCCACTGCTCCAGCCCAATAGTAGCATATTCCTAACTGTTATGTATTATCTCAACAAATTAGTCTCATAGTATAAAAAGTAGAGAATATACCTTCTTCTTCCTCAAGGACATGGGATGATTAAAAGAACATTAAGAAGACTTTAGACACCTTGGAATAAACTGCCTTATAAGTAAGAATGGCGTTTTTTTTTCAGGGATTTGTTTTATTTTCAAAACTGTAAGTTGATCATAATAAGATTTTTTTTTTTATTCTTACAGAAAGAGGATTTTGTGTACTGGGTGACCTTTGTCAGTTTGATCATGGAAATGATCCTCTAGTTGTTGATGAAGTTGCTCTGCCAAGTATGATTCCTTTCCCACCCCCTCCTCCTGGGCTTCCTCCTCCACCACCTCCTGGAATGTTAATGCCACCAATGCCAGGCCCGGGGCCAGGCCCAGGCCCAGGTCCTGGCCCAGGCCCAGGCCCGGGCCCTGGCCCTGGCCATAGTATGAGACTTCCTGTTCCACAAGGACATGGTCAGCCTCCGCCTTCTGTTGTGCTTCCCATACCAAGTAAGTCTATGTTGGTTGAATTTTTCTTTGGTGAATTATATTAAGTAGAATTTCATCATTTTGGTGAAATCAACTGTTGCCAAGTGTGGTGTGCATGCCTGTAATCCCAGACAATCAGAAGGCTGTGGCAGGAGGATCGCACTTTCAAAGCCAGCCGTAGCAATTTATTGAAGCTCTAAGCAACTTAGCCAGACCCTGTCCGAAAATAAAAAGGGCTGGGCAATTGACTCAATCGTTAAAAAAGCACCCCTGGGTTCAATACCCAATCCCCACCCCTCAAAAATATTAGTAAGTAGAATTTAGAATGTATTCCCATAACTAAGAAACTATTCTTTCATTTTTGCCACCCATTGTTACATGGAGTTATTTATAGAATCTCCAGTGTAAATTTTGTTTAAGAACCCAACCTGTATTGGACCTGTGGTCAAAATCTTGTTGGTTGATAGCAGAGAGAGTACATACCAGTAGTTTAATGAAATGGTTTTTAAACTTCTTCAAGAATGTTGAAATAGCATTAAAAGTTTTATGGAACTTTAAAGACATTTATGGGGTAGAAGAATAATATAAGCTCTTCATGTTTCAACATCCAACAACAATGATTATTAGTACTGAGCTGGTTTTTGTTTCTCTTATTGCTGGCTGTCCTCCTAACACACTTTTTTTGGGTTGGTTGGTTTTTGCTGGAGTAACTTCCATATGTCAACTCATTTAACCAGTGTATTTCAGTGTGGAATTCTTTACTGATGAAGGCTTTTATTTTTTTCTCCTTTTTTTTTTTTTTTTTGTGTCTGGGATTGAACCCAATTGTGCTTAACCATTGTGCCACATCCCCAGTACTTTTTTAAAATTTTGAGACAGTCTCACCAACTTGCTTAGGGCCTTGCTAAATTGCTGAGGCTGGTCTCAAACTTTATATTCTCCTGCCTCAGCCTTCGAAATTTCTGGGATTATAGATATGTGCCACTGTCCGATAAAGGCTATTTTTGCTTTTTGTTGTTTTTGTTTTGGGTTTTATGTCATTATCACATCCACCAAAATTAAGAGTATGAAATGTTTTAAGGAACTGGAGCAGTGGCTCAGCTGTTAGAGCGCTTGCCTTGCATTCACGAGTCCATGGGTTGGAACCCCAGCACACAGGGAAATGTCAGAGCAACGAAAGCCACATGAAAAACTAAATAAAAATTGATTCTCTCTTTCTCTGTCTCTCTTACCGTCCCTCTCTCTTAAAAAAAAAAAAAAAAGTTTTAAAATGGTCATTTAAGTAACATTAACAGTTACTTACATAGTGGGAACAGAAGTAGCATTACAATGACAGAATGATTACATGAGTTATTTTCATGTATGTAAAAGGATAAGAAACTTGTCTACTTGAGGAATTTTTTTTTTTTAGAGAGAGAGAGGGTCAGAGAGAAAGAGAATCAATTTTATTTAGTTTTTCATCTTGTTTTCGTTGCTCTGACACTTAGTTGCATATGTGGTGCTGGGGTTCGAACCTGCATCCTTGCACATCGCAGGCAAGTGCCGTTCCCCAGCACTCTTCCATCCCCTACTTGAAGACATTTTAACATTATAAGAATGGTAAATTATTTTTAAAAGTTATTGCCATTCAGTTGATTAAAACTGTACTTCTATAAATTTTCTTTTTAAAAAACGTTTAATGTTGGACTAGAGATTTAACTCAGTGGCATAGCTTTTGCCTAGCACATGAGCCTTTACGTTCAGTCCAGAGCAACACACAAACACACACACACACAATTTATTATTTTGAAATGTAGACTCACAAGAAGTTATAAAAATAATCTAGCATGATCTTGTGTACCCATAATCAAATTTCCCTGTATAGAACACTTTTATTTATTTTCAGAGAGAGAGAGAATCAGTTTTATTTATTTTTTCATCTGGCCGTTGTTTCTCCAACACTTAGTTGTGTATGTGGTGCTTGGGTTTAATCCTGGGTCCTTGCATATGCCAGACTAGTACTCTACCTCTGAGATACCTCTCCAGCCCCTAAAATACTTTAAAGTTGGTAAAGGTCGCAGAAATTTGGTCAGTAAATTAGCATTTGTGAATTTTTAATATTGTCACACAGATAGTATAATTGTGAAGTTCAAGCTGAGATTTTACCCTTCATATGAAAGATATATGTATATAAGTTAAACCCAAGAATGTCATTTCCCCCCACATTTTGCTATGAAAGTTTTCAAGTCAAGAGAAAAGTTGAAAGAAATCTTCTGTCACCCCAGAAAATTTCCTTAAGTAACTTCTAACCATTCTCCATCTCCCTGTTACAGAGGCTACCAGTTCTGTTCACCCTTGATTAGTTTTGCCTGTCCTGGGGTGGGGGAGTGTAATTAATTATACAGTAGTGCTTAAGCCTGCATATCTCAAAATCATTAATTTTGTTCGTAGCCAATTAGATTTTTTTAAAGTATGAATATCTGAGTACTAGTATAGAGAACATTAGGAAGCATGAATGTTGTACCTCTCATTTTTTGTAATGTGTAGGACCACCCATATCACAGTCAAGCTTGATAAACAGTCGAGACCAGCCTGGAACAAGCGCAGTGCCCAATCTTGCACCAGTGGGAGCAAGACTACCTCCTCCTTTACCCCAGAACCTCCTTTATACAGTATCAGAACGTAAGTAAATATTTGACATAAAATTGCCAAGTTTTGTCCCATCAGTCTTAAGCTTTTATAAGGTCAATTTCAATTTTTATGGGCTGTGTTACTTTAAAAATTAGTTTGTATCCACAAAGCAGTTGACTGTGTGACTATGCCACTAAGCCATGTTTTTAATTTTTATCATGCTCTGGGAGAGAAAGACAAGGTCTTCTGTTTTGGAGAAGTCTCTGCTGTGAAGCAACAAGATTTGAATCTCTTCTGCATTGAAATCACCTCATATTTAAGTTATTGCTATAACATCCTTGACATAGTTGTTTTGTTTCATGCCCTCTTCCCTAACATTCCACGAAATGCTGCTATACTGATTTTCCCATATGAACTATACTGATGGTTCCTTATATGAACTTTTCAGTAGTCACCATTTCCTTCTGGGCCACCAATGAATCTCTCTCTGGGGCTTCTAACTCTAGAATCTCTCCCTCCCTTCTTGGTAATCTTTTCATTCCTTTCCCAACATGTGTCTTTGGCCAGTTACACCCTCTCTTTGTGCCCTTGTCATGACTTAATTTTCTTTTCCTATCTTCACCTTTCCCCATGTGCTCTCTTTTCTACTCTTTTAAGAACCAGATTTTTGAAGTAGTTGGAGAATATTGCTGTTCTGCTTTAAACTTCTGTTAACCAAAAAGCATTTATTTTATAACGACATGTGTATAGGTAGGCCTGTTTGATTTTCTTTGTATGTAAATCATATATTGAGCTGAACTTATTTAGAATACAATTCACATCTGATACTTAAGTAATTATCCTTCCTGTTTCATGTTTAGTAGCTCTTGATTACTGTAGAGTCTTTTCGCAATACATGTTTGTTCTATTGCTGCTCTCACTTTTTAATTATGAAAATCTCAAATATACATAAAAATAAACAAGATGGTATAATGAATTCGTATGTGCCTGGATAATGAAGTCCCATGTATCCATCACCTAGCTTCAGCAGTTATCAGCTCATGTATAATCCTCTTTAATCTATTTCCACTTGAGTTGGCCTTTATCATTATTTCTGAATGCCTTTTGGACTTATAAATAGGAAGTGCTGGGTTATGTATTCTAGAGTCTGTTGCAGATGGCTATTTTTACACTGTTTAATATTGTGACTCAGGAGATAAAGATTCCATTTGGTTTTAATTTTTCTTTTTTTTTTTTTAAGAGTGGGGGGGGAGAGAGAGAAAAGAGAATCAGCTTTATTTTTTATCTGGCCTTTGTTTCTCTGACACTCAGTGTATGTGTGGTGCCTAGGTTTGAACTCGGGTACTCGTGCCAGGCAAGTGCTCTAACCACTGAACCAGCTTCTGTCTCTGTCTCTTTTTTGTTTTTTTAAGAGAGAATGACAGTGAGAGAGAGAGAGATGCAAAATCATTTTTATTGAGTTTTTCACATGGCTTTTGTTGCTCTGACACTTAGCTGTGTACTTGGTTGCTGGGGTTTGAACCCATGTACTTGCACATACGAGGCAAGCACTGTACCCGCCAAGCCACCACTCCAGTCCCCCTGTTTTGTTTTTTTAAAGAGAGAAGGAGTGAGAGAAAGAATCAATTTTTATTATTATTATTTTCATCTGGTTTTTGTTTCTCTGACACTTGGCTGTATATGTGGTGCTGGTGTTCTAACCTGGGTCCTTGGTCATGCCAGACAAGCAAGTGATTTGCCACTGAGCCACCACTGCAGCCCCCTGGGCTCGTTCTATTTTTTATTTTGAGACAGGGTCTCGCTAGGTTGTTTAGGTCCTTGTGAAGTTGTGATCCTCCTGCCTCCTCCTCCTTAGCTATTGGGATTATAGGCATATACCACTGCTCCTGGAAGGACATAGGCTTTTTTTTTTTTTTGGTACCAAGGGTGCGCTTAACCACTGAGTTACATCCCCAACCTGTTTTTATTTTGAGATGGGGGTCTAAGTTGCTTAGGGCCTCATTTAGGTTGCTAAGGCTGGCTTTGAACTTGAGATCCTCCTGCCTCTGTCTTGTGAGCTGCTGGGATTACAGATGTGCACCACCATGCCTGGCTAGAACATAGACTCTTACCTTCTCCCCGCCCCCGACACATTTTTTATTGGTTCATTATACTTTTACATAATGATGGGATTTGTTGTTGCGTATTTATACATGCACACAATATAATACAATTTGGCTTGTATCACTCTGGAGCTAGCACTTCCCCACTCTTTCCCTACCTCTCGCCTCTTGGTCCCTTTTCTCTACTGATTGCCCTTTGATTTTCTTTTTGGACCTCATTAACTGTTTTTTTATTGGTGCATTATAGGTGTACATAATGATGGGATTTGTTGTCACATATTCATACATGCACATAATACATCAATATAATTTGGCCAACATCCCCCCATGCCAAGCACTACCACAGGATCTCATTAACTTTCATAGAACACTTCATCCAATATCAACATTATGCTCATTCTCTTCAAGTGCCCAGAAAAAAATGACCAAATATACCATTTCATGGGTGAAAAAACAGACCTTAAGATATTTCTAAGAATATAAATAATACAGAAGGTATTCTCTGACCATGATGAAATAAAATTAAAGTTAATAGCAGAAAAATAAGAGGAAATTTTCCAAACACTTAGAAACTAAGCAGTGTTCTTCTAAATAATCTCTGTTAAAAAGGAAGCCTCAAAGAAAATTTTAAAATATACAATATTTAATGAAAAAATGAAAGTGAAAAATACAGTATATAAAAGTATGTGGGGCTCTGGTAAAGTAATCCTGATAGGAAAATTCATAGCAGGAAATGCATATAATAATGTAAAAGAGGGCAAGAGTCAACTCAGTAATTAAAGTTCCTGCCTCAAAAGTATCTTGAAAAGAAGAAAATCTATCTAAACGCAAAACAACTATAAGAATAATTATTTAAGTATAGGTCAATGAAATTTAAAACAAAAACAGTAGAGAAAATCAATAAAATAAAGAGATGGTTCTTTGAAAAGATGATAAAATCGACAAAGCTCTAATAAGACTAGAAAAAACATTAGAGAATACACAATTGTCAATATCATAAATGGCCGTTTGATTTTCTTGACCTCCTCTGCCCAACCTTTCTTTCTTTTCCTTTATCCTCTCTTGTTTCTGCATCTGAGAGAAAGCATACAACTCTTGACCTTTTGAGTTTGACTTATTTCATTTAACATAATGATCTCTAGTTCTTTTTTTTTTTTGGTGCTAGGGATTGAACCCAGGGGTGCCTAACCACAGAAGGACATCCCCAGCCCTTTTTATGTATATAAATAAGTAAAAAAGAGGGAGGGGAGAGAGATAGAATTAATTTTTATTTTTCTAACTGTCCTTTGTTTCTGACACTTAGTTGTATACATAGTGCTGGGGTTCAAACCTGATTTCTTGTACATACCAAGCAAGTGTTCTAGCTGCTGAGCCACTTCTCCAGCACCTTACATTTTATTTTGAGACAGGATTTCACTAAGTTGCTTAGGGTCTTGCTAAGTTGCTGAGGCTGATTTTGAACTTGTGATCCCCCTGCCTCAGCCTCCTGAGTCACGGGGATTACAGGCACGTGCGTGCCACTGCTCCCAGCTAGTATGATGACTTTTAATTCTTTTTTCTTTTCTTTTTTTTTTTTTTTTAAGAGGAAGAGTGTGAAAAAGAGCGAATCAACTTTATGTTTTCATCTGGTTTTTGTTTTTCTGACACTTAATTGAGTGTGTGGTGCTGGGGTTTGAACCTAGATGCTTGTGCATGCCAGGCAAGCACCTTAACCCCTGAGCCACCTACCTCTCTAACCCTGGCATTTTTTTATTTTTATTTTTATTTTTTTTTTTAGTTCTTTATATATTCTGGATGTTAATTCTCTGAAGAGCAGTAGCTAGGAAAGATTTTCTCCCATTTTGTGGATTATCTTTTCACGTTCTTTTTTCATTTGCTAAGCAGAGCTTTTTAATTTGATGACATCCTATTCCCATTTTTAAACTCACACCATTTTTAATGTATTTTTTTATGTTTTACATTTGATTTGTTTCCTCTCCTTCTTTGAAGAAGATATAATGGAAATATAACTGCTAATATCATTGTTCTGGATGTGCAAAAAAGTAATAATACTATATAACATCCTGGATTCTAATGATTTCATCTTAGGTTGAAGGCAGTTGTCCATTCTTCAGATGAATTATATAAATTATCTTTCAGAAAATACTTTTCTTGTTATAAACTATATAAGTGTTAGTAAAACATCATGTTCCTTTCAGATTTGCCCATTTAATTCTGTGGGATGTATAACATTTCTCTGTGTAATGTTGGACTTGATGTCTAGAAAAGTAAATCAGTTGTCTAATCACATCCTTGTATATTATTTTGAGTTTTTTCTCCTTGTTTTTTACTTTGATTCATGTTTCATTAATTGTCATATTGCCCATTGCAAGATATGTTCATCCAAAGAAATACTTTTCATTTGTATATTTTAAGCTTTAATTCCTTTTTTTTTCTTTTTTTTTTTTTCAGTACTGGGGATTGAACCCAGAGGTGCTCTACTACTGAGCCACATCCCCAGCCCTTTTTTATTTTTTATTTTGAGACACAGTTTCACTAAGTTGCTGAGAGCCTCATTAAATTGCTGAGGTTAGCTTTGAACTTGTGATCCAGAAATTCTGCCCCTGCCTTCTGAGCTGCTAGGATTGCAGGTATACACCACTGTGCATGGCTTCAACTCCTTCTTTAAGTACTATTTTTTGAGTTTCTGCTATGCACCAGGTACCAATTAGGTATTGGAACTTCCAAAGTGTACCAGAGACCTTATATTTTATTAAAGACAATTCCTAATAAGTATGACCAAAATTTGGAATGTGTAGCTTTTTATTTTTTCTATATTCAGGGCTTTAGGTTAAAGTTACTTCTGTTTGTTTATTTGTTTTTCTGGGAATATCCTAAAGACAAAGTCAGGAATAAGTTAAAAGTGATTGAAATATTAGTTTCAGTGACGACTTCAACTGACTGGAATTAATGTTAAGAATTTGTAAATGTTGATGAGAGGTGTGCAAGTATTATGAATTTAAGAGGGGCAAATGAACTTGATGAGGTCATTTGCCTTTTGGAATTATCCAGTTACTTTCCATATTGGCCAAAATAAAATTGAATGAATATAAATTCTGATTGGCTTAACTTTACCATTGTTATAGCCTATTTAATTTTTAAAAACTCATAGAAGATTTGAAATATATGTAAAAGGAGAGCAAATAGTGTGGTGAATCTTCATGTTCTTATTTCTGGCTTCAACAAGTACCAACAGATTTATGGTTAAACTTGATTTGTAACCCATCCCTAACTTGAGGTTTAGAAAGTCCCAAACATAACATTTCACTTATAAAAACTTACGTAGTTTAGAAAGATAAGGATTTAACAAGAATATACATAAGCAGTTTACTATCGTCACATTACCTCCACAGTTGATGTTTACTTTGTCAAATATCCAGTTAATGTTCATATTTCCCAGCTGTGTCATTAATGTCCATTTACAACAAGTTTATTTGAAGATAGACTAAAAAGTTTCGCATTATACTTAGTTTATAGGTTTCTTAAAATCTGTAACAATTTCCTGTCGGTTTTGACTTTTTTCTTTATCTACTTCTTCCGAGGGGGTATTGGGGATTGAACCTAGGGGCACTTAACCCCTGAGGAACATGCCCAGCTGTTTTTGTTTTTTATTTTGAGACAGGGTCTTACTTTGTGAGTTGCTGGGGCTAATCTCAAACTTGGAATGTTCTTGTCTCAGTTGCTGGGATTAGATGCATGTGCCCCTGCACCCAGCTCCCCACTGACAAGTCATTTGTCTAGAGAATTTTCTCATATTCTGGACTTGACACATTGCAGGTTCTGGTATCATTTAACACATTATTTTATCCCCTGTGTTTTCTGTAAATTGGAAATTAAATCTAAAGATTTAATAGGATTCACACTTGTTTTCTGTTTCTGGTTTTTGTTTTTTTTTTTTTGTCAAGAACATTTTATAGATGAGGTTATGTACTTGCTGCTGCAGTGCATCATAATGCTCATGTCTGGTCTCCTTTCTGTGTTGTAAGTATTGATCAGTGCATGCATATTTTTTCATCCTGATCCATCCATTTTGAAAATTGCTCATAATTTCAGCAGCCTTTTTAAAATTTATTTTTTATTAAGAGAGGGAGAGAAAGAGAGAATCGATTTTATTTATCTTTCCATCTGGCCTTTGTTTCTCTGACTCTTAGTTGTGTATGTGGTCCTAAGGTTTCTTTGTACTTGCCGGATGAGAACTCCAGCTGCTGGGCCACCACTCTAGCCCCATCAACAGCCAATTTTTATCATGGTGTGGATTTCTTGTTTCATATGATTCTCTTAATTCTGCAATTTGCTTTTCATTTATTACTGGAATTCTATAAAATAAAACTTGGCAGTATCAAACTTTTGGTTAACCTGAAATGCGTTTTTTACAAGAAAGAGTAAAATAATGATCAGTTGATTCTTTTTCTCTTACAAAAGGGACCCCTGTATTTGTTTATCATTATGAACTTATTATGTTTTATAATGTTCTACTCCATTACAGTCCTTTTCAAATGTTCAAATTGTCTCATCTTTCATCAGCAGGAGCCTTTTCTATTGACTTCTGCTTGATTTTTATTTTTGATGTGCAAGTCTTTGATAACTCTTTTGGAAGGAAAAGTTATACCGTGGCATAACAGACTCCTCTTAGATATATATTTCCCTGACCTACTATCAGCCTTTTTTTTTTTTTTTTTTTTTTTAAAGAGAGATGGACAGTGAGAGAGAGAGAATAAAATTTCATTGAGTTTTTCACGTAGCTTTCGTTGCTCTGACACTTAATTGTTTACGTGGGTTGCTGGGGTTTGAACCCCTGTACTTGCGCATGCCAGGCAAGCACTGTAACCGCCGAGCCACTGCTCCAGCCCTAGAATCAGCCTTTTATCTAATGACCATTGTCTCTTTTAGAAGTACTATTTAGGGACCATAATAATTGTTAAGAAAAATCAGGTGAAGTGTTTGAATTGTATTTTTCATAGGTTTTATTTTTTATTATTATTATTATTATTTTTTTTTTTAAAGAGAGAAGGACAGTGTGAGAGAGAGAATGAGTTTTTCACATGGCCTTCATTGCTCTGACACTTAGTTGTGTATGTGGGTGCTGGGGTTTGAACCCCTGTACTTGTGCATGCTGGGCAAGCGCTGTAACCGCCTAGCCACCGCTCCAGCCCCGTTTCATAGGTTTTAAAAACATCCTTTTAATTTCCAGTTTACTTTGGGACAGTTACTGTTAGATATGCTTGGCGCATCTTATGGTCAATGATAAATTTTATTTGGTACTGGTGATTGGCCCTGGGGGTGCTTTAACCACTGAGCTACATCCCCAGTCCTTTTTATTTTGAGATGTGATCTTGCCAAGTTGCTGAGTCTGGCTTTAAACTTGTGATCCTCCTTCTTCAGCCTCCTGAGTTACTGGGATTACAGTTGTGTGCCACCATGCCCAATGGTACATCAAAAATATAAAGTAGTTATGTAGTCTGAGGTGTTTCCTTCCCATTTTTCTTGTTAGCACTGTGCTTCATTCTGCATTTTTCACAAGAAATCATTTTTCACAAGAAATTCTCTGTAGTAGTTCATGGTTAAAACTGTTGAGGATATATTGAATTATTTTTGCAGTGCAATGATTAATTGATCCTTTTTTAAACTTCCAAGTTAACCAATAGGGAACTCTTTTTTTTTTTTTAATTTTTTTTTTTTTTTTTAAGAGAGAGGGATAGTGAGAGAGAGAGAAGTAATTTTTATTTAGTTTTTCATGTGGCCTTAGCTGCTCCGAGACTTCGCTGTGTTCAAACTGGGGTTTGTGTTCATGCTGGGGTTCAAACTCACGTACTCGTGCATGTTGGGCAAGCGCCGTAACCGCTGAGCCACTGCTCCAGCCCTAGTTGATCCTTTTTTAATATAAAATTTTGAAAGCATTGGTGTTAAGTGCCCAGTATGTAGTCTGGTATATGATATGGTCTATCACTTCCTTTTTTCTATATATAAGAAGAGAAGGCTAGTTAAGTTTAGCATTTCTTCTTACCATTTACTATGAACTCAAGTAGTTGCTTTGTAGCCTGTCCTATTAAGGTATATTAAAGATCTTTAGGAGTTAGACATGGTGGCATATACCTGTAATCCCAGCAATTAGGGAAGCTAAAGCAAGAGGATCACAAATTCAAGGCCTACCGTGGCAACTTAGCAAGACCCACTCAGCTTAAAATAAAGTTTATAAAAGGGTTGGGGATGTAGCTCAGAGGCCAAATACTCCTGAGTTCAATCTCTAGTACCAATTAAACACACACACACTCACACAAAGTTATAAATTAGCTTTTTATTTTATCTTGTGTATTATAGTGAATGTCTGACTTTGAGTATATAACATTGACTAAGTCATATAAATTTGTTCAGTTTCATATGGAGTTGTCAGTTAATATACTATTTTTCTTCTTTTTTCTTTGGGTGGTACTGGGGTTTGAACCCAGGACCTTGTGCATGTGGGGCAAGCTCTCCGCTATTGAGCTACATTAAATAGACAAAGGAAAGTTTTGCTCTCTTTTTAGAATTGTGCTAGAGATTGAATCCAGGACTTCACCTATATGCTTATTAGTCTTTTTCTAATCTAATTCTATAGAATTTGCCTTCATTGTGTCTGCATTCTTGTATAGTATATATATATATATATATAAACTATTTGTTCTCTTTCTTTCAAAACATTGTTTTTAATATCTGGGATAATTTCTTGTGTCTAATGCTTATCTGTGTATCTGGATTTTTGTCTTTCTTTGTTATTTACCTACTCATGGAAATAACAAATTACTTCTTGTTTTAATTTTTCTTTTGAACATTTATTACTTGCTGTGACAATGTGCTTATGGTAATATTCCTTTATTATCTTTTCTGTTCCCAGATATGGGAATATTTTTGTGCAAACCTAAAATTATTTGGTTTTGAGGGGGATATATATTTGATAGCTCTCATATTTGCGTATCTCATTGGATACAAAATTCTATGTGAAAAATTTTATGTGAATAATAGCAGCTCAGGGGTCCTTTGTCTGGTAACTTGACAAGATTGGTTGTTTGACTTTGGATATAATTAGCACAGAGTTGTTCTATTTAAGATTCTAAAAGATGGAGATTATACAGTTATACTCCCTAGTTCTTACTTTCTTTATGTCGGAATATATCCTAACCAGTTGCATGTCTGTGCTTTCTTGAGTTAGAAAGAATCTCAGTAACTTCTTTCTCAACTACTTTTCCTGTTTGTCTTGGCTCAGAGTCTTAGGAAGTACACCATTATCTAAGAGAAGCTCATGACTCTCAATCCCAGCTGCCCTCCTATTCTTTCTTCTATAGGACAGCCCATGTACTCTCGTGAACATGGTGCTGCTGCATCTGAGCGACTTCAGTTGGGGACACCACCTCCTCTGTTGGCTGCTCGTTTGGTGCCACCTCGCAACCTCATGGGATCCTCCATTGGGTATCATACCTCAGTCTCCAGCCCCACCCCTCTCGTCCCAGGTAAGCTTTGATACAGATGGCCATCCACTTTAGTGATCTTTTGTACCTTTAGCTGGTCAATCTAAGAGGTGACCTGGCATCCTGATCTGCTGTCACATATTCCCATTAAAACTCTTAGGTTTTTTATTTTCTGTTCCTCTGCTTCTTTGGTTTGCTCCTATTGGCTGCTAGAGGAATAGGCTTCCTGTGTGTGTGTCATCTCTGGTATCCTCTGTATTTACTTTATATGCAAGTTTCTGGTCAGGTAGATAGGAAGGTAATATCTACTTGAGTGTTTTCTAATTGATTAGTTATATATTATGAGAAAAATAGGGTAATTATTTTCTTTAAAATAAAAAAAATTTGGTTTCTTGCTGAAACCTGTCTTCCCCTTTCTCCCCTCCTCCCATTGTATGGAGTAATTGAATGTAATGCTGTGATTCTTGAAAAGAACTCTTCCCTCCTGTTGACATGTATATTTTGAAGATCCCTGGATTGCTTTGTGTCATGAGATTTTTTTTCTTTTTTAACATTTTTCACTTTGCTTTTAGATTCTGTTTATCATAATTAACTAAAGGACTTTTAAGTTCATTGGTGTTCTGTGTAGTCCCAGGAATTATAGAACAAGAACATTTGATTATGTAACTTTAAAACTTTCTATAACCTTAATTGTAGGAGATTTTCTGTTAGTAGTACCACTTGGTAACTGAAAACTTTAAATCATGGTTTGCTGATTTTTTTTTTTAATGAAGCAGCATTTATTTTGTATTTTATATTAAATATGATTTTCAGACGACATAAAAACCATTCAAGTTGTTATATTACATATCTTCAAATTATATCAGTCTTAAACACATTTAATAAGCAAGTAGATGAAATTTGCTTTTAACCTCCACATGTCATTACAGTGCATGTTTCTGTCAGAAGGGTATACTCATTAAATACTGTCTTTAGTTATCTTAAAGAGACAAAGATTCGGCTGGAGCAGTAGGTCAGTGTTTATGGTGCTTGCCTAGCATGTGCAAGGACAGGACACGGGTTTGTACCCCAGCACCATGTACACAGCAAAGTGTCGGAGCAACGAAGGCCACATGAAAAACTAAATAAAGTTGATTCTCTCTCAAAAAGAGAATTCTCTCTCTCAGGGCAGAAGCTGAAATAATTAAATATCTAAAGCCCAGATAACTGTAAACACAGATTTCTAGCTCTTGAGGTGAAAGAGTCTGGTTTTGTTAATCGTTGTCAGATTACTTTGAGGTTGAATGCAAACTTTGAGAAAGAAATGCAAATTCTACAATAGGAATATTATTATGATGATAATTGATTATATCTCCTGTGTCATCCACTTCTGAGGAGCACAAGTGGTCCTGGTGATTAATTTCAACATTGTTCAACATTTTGTGAGAGGGAATCAGTTTTTAAGTCACTAATGTCCTTTTCCGTTACTACTCACATGAGCTGTTTTCTAAAGCTGAAGTGGAAAAAGCGGGGGTGATGGGGAGAAGGAGTACTGACTAGCAGTTGTAATTCTGATGCTCAATACCTCAGAATCATTTGTGCTTTAATGCCATTTTATTGTTTAGACTCATAGTAGACTGTTTATGTTTTGTGTAAGTAGAGAGTATAAATTCTGCTCATGAATCTAAAGTTAGGTGAAGCACAATATTTAGGGGAGGAATTTAATCTTAGAGGGTTGAGAGTTTAACGTGAACTACTTAAGGACATGAGAACATCTAAATCACAGTGGTAAAATCGATGTCTTCAGTTAATCATAACCATCTTATGTAAGATAAAAAGGATTTATGCCATTTGAAAAATAACCACTTTCAGAGTTATTTTTAACATTAGAATTATAAAAATTAAAATTTTAGTTGTAGGGAAAACCCAGGAAATTTGATAAAAGTACACTAATGAAGAGGCTGGCATTAAGGTAATTATTCCATTTCTAAATATAAAAGTAATCTAGATCCTTTATTTGAAAAAAAATTTTATACATGAAACCAGCTAATACATCTCCAGTTTGAAGTACAGATAGTACTTCAACAAATAGGTTGATTTTTCTTCCCCCTTCTAATTAAAAGAATATGTAGTAATTGGTAAGATATGAAACTGAACAATCTTTAATATGGTATACATATACATGACAATGTGTCTTAAAGTGTGTGTTGAAGTTTGGGTTGGGTTTTTAATATATAGGATGAATATGACTAAGTGAATGAATCTGGTTTAAGAGTTTAAGGGGCTGGAGCAGTGAGTGGCTCAGTGGTTATAACACTTGCGTGGCATGCGTGAGGATGCAGGTTCGAACTCCAGCACCAGGTACACAATGAAGTGTCAGAGCAACAAAAACCAGATGAAAAAATAAAAATTGATTCTTTCTCTCTCGCTAAAAAAAAAAAGAAAAAAAAAAGTTTGAGAATGGGTATATTTATGTTTTGTGACATAAGCGTTTTTTTCTTTCACTTCCAAAGAATATCTATATACTATAACTCAAAAAGAACTGCATGTGGGGCTGGAGTGGTGGCTCAGCAGTTACGGTGCTTGCCTGGCATCTGTGAGGATACCAGTTCAAACCCCAGCACAATGTACACAACAAACTCAGAACAACAAAGGCACATGAAAATTTAAATAAAATTGATTTTTCTTTCACTCTATCTCACTGTTCCCCCCCTCTTTTATAAAAGAACTGTGAGTTGATATAATTATATTTTAAGAACATACCATTTTAAGTTATTATTTTATAGTAGTAAGATTGTATAATTACTTCCTGATTTATTTTGTGTTTTGTCATTTTGTTTTTCCTCAGATACTTATGAACCTGATGGTTATAATCCAGAAGCTCCTAGTATTACCAGCTCTGGTAGATCACAGTACAGACAGTTCTTTTCAAGAACACAGACACAACGTCCCAACCTGATTGGTCTAACATCTGGAGATATGGATGCAAATCCAAGAGGTGAGAATGTCTTGAACTTTTTTCTGATGATAAATGTAATGCAGTAGTTCGATAGCTATTACATTTGCATTTCTGATCTCATTTGAGGAAATTAGTAAGAAAATGTACATAGTCCTTGAAGGACTCTATGTAATGACTGCAAATATCTTTTAGTTTTATTTCTGAATTTTATTTTAAACCAATGGTTAGAATATATTTAGTTTTAGGGGCTGGAGCAGTGGCTCAGTGGTTGGAGTGTGAGGACCTGGGTTCAAACCCTAGTACCATGTACACAACTAAATGTCAGAGAAACAAGGAAAGGCCAGATGGAAAGCTAAATAAAATTGATTCTCTCTTTATCTCTCTTAAAAAAGAAAGAACGAACGAAAGAAAAAGAATTTATTTAGGGCTGGAGCAGTGGCTCCACGGTTACTCCACTTGCCCAGCATGTGCAGTTACAGGGGTTCGAACCCAGCACCCATGTACACAACTAAGTGACCAACGAAGGCCATGTGAAAAACTCAATAAAAATTGATTCTCTCCCTCTGTCTCTCTCTCACCGTCCTTCTCTCTCTTAAAAAAAAAAAAAAAAGAATATATTTAACTTTAAATATAGATAATATTAGTGTTATTTAATTGCTTTTTTGGGGGGTGGGACTTAATATTGTTTCAGATATGTGCTAGGCACTGTGGTTGATATTGGGTATAAAAAAATGAAATGACTTTTCCCTTTCCTTCAAATATCTAATTATTTAATTTGTATCCTGAGATACACTAATAACACTGTGAACCTAAAACATTACGATTAAATTATCATTTGACCATTTTCACCCCTTAAAAATACTGTCATAATATAGAACCTATTACAAAGGTTAGGCACAAACCTTAAAAATTTAAAGAATAAAAAACAAACAAACAAAAAAACAAAAATAAAAGCTAGATTAAATATTAGCTTTACCTTTAATATGGGTTGATAATGCCCCCCCCAACCAAAGATTATTTAATGAGTTTGGTGAGATTCTAGTTACTACTACTTTTTTTTTTTTTTAAGTTACTACTTCTTACAGTTAGGTTTCTAACAGTTTTTGGTAGGATTGTACACATATCTATGTATGTGCATACATGGATGCACATACACATGTGTATACACAAATATATAAAAATATGTATATATGGTAAATACATTTATACCTAAATTTGTATAAAAAGAATAATAGATATAATTTTATATTTGTACTTACATTTAGACATAAAATATATATCTATATATTGAATATATATAGAAATACAAAAATATATATGTTGTATTCCTTAACAACAGTTCCATAAAAGAGGAACTGTTTTTATTTTCCTTTTTTTACTAGTGAAGTCATTGAGGCTTATTATTAAAGAACTTCTGCAATGTTATGTAGCTTTTAGGGTCAGAATGGGAATTTGAACCCAGCTCTATCTAACTCAAAAGAATACGATCTTACCTTTTTTGTTGCACATATTGTTACCTAATTACCTGAAATTAGTGGGAAGCTCAGGTTCTCAATGATTTCAGATCTTCCCTTTGTCACTATCCTGGTCTGGTCTGTCTGTACATTCATATATAGTAATCCATAGATAAGTTCTGTCACTGTAGAAGTCATATGGTTTGTATACTATAGACTTCCTTTGTCATCTTGGATAAGTCACTTAACCTCCAGATATCTTTTTTATTATTTTATGAAGCACTTCAATAAAGAAAGCATTAGGCAATTTGAAGCAATAATAATAACTATTAAAGGAAAGTACAAGGGTATCTCAAGTTCTAGAATGCTTTATGTCATCATAATTGGTATCTCCTCCATTAGCCTTCTGAAAACACAAATTCTACAAGGGCACTATTTAATTTGCTAATTTATCCCCAAGGTCTAGTACATTTTCTGAGCTGTAAAATCGTTGCTCAAGAAATGCATGTGAAGTGAATGAGTCTTTATGTCATAATTTCCCTGATTGTCAAACAGATGAAGTGGAACATAGTACTTTCCACCCATATCCTTACTTCAGTGTCCGATAATTCTTTGCTTGGTGGAGTTGCTAAAGTTGGGGGAAATACTCAGGGTGTAATAGACATGGTTTGGTGTGATTTACTTTTTTCATTTCGGTTCTTTCCACCCATCAATAACCTATTGTAATGATTATAATGTTATTGCAGTGTTTTAGTCCTAATTGTTCTGTGTGAAATATGCCACTGTCCCTTCTCTCACAGTTTTCCTGTACAACTTGAAAGTAAATTACCAATATTGACACTTTAAAACCTTTGGCTTACATCTAAGAGTAATATGTAGTTGAATATAAGCACAGTAGTGTTGCCACAATAATACCAATTCTTACGATGTGGTGAACAACTTATGGGATCACATCTGGAGGCAATTAATGACCCTTCATTAATGGTGCTGTTTGTTTGCCTAAGGTGATAATTGCTAATTTCTCTCTATTGTAAAAGTAAGTAATGTGTGGAATGGTGCCTTGGCACCATATAAATGTCTTATTCTAATTAATTTACACGATAGACTCTTCAAACATGGATTACCAATAGAACTGGGGGCAGCCTCTCAGACTAGGAGCTGGGGAGGGGTGAGATTGGTGAGAGGAGATATATGGTCTGTGCATGTGTGGAAGAGTAAAAACAAACTCTTTCAATATGTTCAAACTATAATGAAAAATAAAATCTTGTTTAAAGAAAAATGTCTTGTTCTTCAGCAACCTTTATCCAGTAATAATAATAATAATTATTATTATTTTTTATTTTTTAGAGAGAGGGACAGTGAGAGAGACAGAGAATAAATATGTGGCCTTTGTTGCTCTGACATTTAGTTGTGTATATGGTGCTGGGGTTTGAACTTGTGTACTTACATAAGCCATACAAGCGCCATAACCGCTGAGCCACCGCTCTAGCCCCTCCAGTAAATTTTTTAATGCATGGATGATCCATACCTGAATTAATTATTACATTGGGGTTGCCTTGGGGTTTTTAAAATTGAATTTTATTTTATTTTTTTAAAAATCAAAGGCATTTGTAAGTTTTCTTGCTGTTAGGTATTTCTGAAAAGGAAATGGTAACAGTTGAAAGGTATTCATGGTACTTTTTAGTTTTTAGACTAAATATTTTTAATCACTTGAAATTGCTCCAAAACTCAGTAATATAAATTTTTGTTTCCAACAGCTGCTAATATTGTTATCCAGACTGAACCACCAGTTCCTGTTTCAATTAATAGCAACATAACCAGAGTAGTTCTTGAACCAGATAGCCGAAAAAGAGCTATGAGTGGTTTGGAAGGGCCACTCACAAAGAAACCTTGGCTTGGAAAGTAAGATAATTTGCTTGTCTGTAATAGTTAATTGGTGTTTCTGTTGCTTTGACTGCATTAACGAAATTGTTAAAATTTAGAGTTGTTATTAATCATCATTTGGAAATTCTGTGTCTCAAAGTTAGGGTTCCAGGAGACATTTTTAGAATGTACTAAAAATTGAAAAGCTAACCAAATATTCGTAATAAGTATTTGTTGCTTATATCTATTTCTTTACCTAACCCAATAGTAAAGATTATTGAGACACTAGAAATAAATAGAAGGGAAGAAAAAAGTTTTGTTCCTTTGTATTAAAAACTCATCATTAAAAAATGGTGCTCTACCATGTGAAGAATTCAATAAAGATTGATTCTCTCCATCTCTCTCTCTCTCACTGTCCTTCTCTCTTTAAAAAAAAAAGAAAATGGTGCTCTAAACTGGGTACATAGCTGTATTCCCAGTGAGTCCAGAGGCTAAGACAGGATGAATGGAGGTTTGGGGCCAGCCTCAGCAAGTTATTGAGACACTGTCTTAAAATAAAAAATTAAAAGGGCTGGCAATATAGCTAAGTAGTAAAGCACCCTTGGGTTTTATTCCCAGTAACCTTTTAATGTCAGTTGGGCCACTTTTTTGTCACTATCATGTCACTAGTCACTCTTTTTTTCTTTCTCTCTGTTAAAATAAGGGTCATGTGAGAATTCCTTAGTAATTTCTGAAGAATGCTAAGAATTTATAAAAAGCACTTTTGAATAAATAGATTTTACTTTCTTTGCTGATTTATCTCTTGGCAAAGCATGAGGTGGGAGAATTAACCAAGCTCTATCGATATTTGTTTCAGGCAAGGGAACAACAATCAGAGTAAACCAGGATTCTTGCGAAAGAATCAGTATACAAACACCAAATTAGAAGTCAAGAAAATCCCTCAGGAATTGAACAACATTACCAAGCTCAATGAACACTTCAGCAAATTTGGAACTATTGTTAATATCCAGGTAAATGTGTCTGCGTCCATGACAAAATCCATACATTTTATGTGTCTTGGAAAGTGTTCTGTCAGCTTACCTTGCTTAAAAGTCAGTGGTAATTCTGATCACTTCTGTTCAGTGCTATGAATTCCACACTATCTAATTTGCCTACCTTTATAAAAGAATTAAGCTGAATTTGTTCTCATGAATTCTTTGATTGTTTTCTGCTAATACCTCTGTCTGAAACATAGTTCTGTTTCTTAACAAGTGACTTTTTCCTTCCCTATGTTAAGTGTTAAAACTGAGTAACTGAGATTTTTGGTAATTCCTAAGATTGTAATTTTGTATGTTGTCTGACTGTTTTATTTTGGTGAAATAATAATTGTTTATGGGTAGTTCTAATCTTGAGAACTTTAGGTAGTGTAAAATGTTATTCAAGATCAAATTGTAGCTTTTGTATTTTGTTATCTCATTGTTGGGTATTTGAATATGTGGTTGGGTGTTATGCTGTAATTGAGGGTATGTAAAGGCTAATTTAAGTTAGAATTTCAGTCTAGTACTTACTGGTTATCATTAAAGCAAAATATAACTAAGTTCAGGACAATATTACTGGGGGTGGGGGCTTGGTATTTCAAAATACTGAATAAAAGTGTTCTTTTTGAGAGATTTTAATCAATTTTCCCCCTAGAGTATATAAATAGTACATGTTTAGTTTTACAAATAATTGGAAATTCATTAAACACAAGTGAAAAAAACAAATCCTTCAAATCTTGCTGTTTGACAATAATGACTTATCTTTTGATGAAAAGGCATCATTTTTATTTATGTGAAAAAACTCATACAATTCTCTTATTAAAGATGCTTCATGCATGTAAAATTACAAAAGATGTGATTATACCAAATGTCCCTCTTTTTTTCTTTTTTAAAAGTTTCCTACATCTTTATTCTTTATGGCATTTAGGAAAATGCAGATGACTTAAAGTAGATAGGTGCACCTTTCTTGGGAATTCATGTTCTTTCTCTTATTTTCTCAAAGGTTGCTTTTAAGGGTGATCCTGAAGCAGCCCTTATCCAATATCTTACCAACGAGGAGGCCAGGAAAGCTATTTCTAGCACCGAAGCAGTTCTAAACAACCGATTTATTCGAGTCCTGTGGCATAGGGAAAACAATGAGCAACCAGCACTACAGTCCCCAACGCAACTGCTCCTTCAGCAACAGCAGACATTGAGTCACCTTTCACAGCAGCACCATCACCTGCCACAGCATCTTCATCCACAGCAGGTGCTGGTGTCCCAGTCTCCTCCTTCTTCAGTGCATGGAGGTATCCAGAAGGTAATCTGGTTCAATATGAGTTAAGAGGTCTAGTCCCATCATCTAGATCAGTATTTCTCAATTGTGTCCCTGGAGTGAGTTTGTTTTGTAAGTACTGGGGTACTGTACCACTGAGCTACATCCCTCTTTTTATTTTGAGAGACAGTCTTGCTAAGTTTGCCCAGGCTTATCTCAAAATTATAATCCTCCTGCCTCAGCCTCCCAAGTTTATGGGGTTACAGGTATGTGCCACCATCCTCAGCTGGCTGTTGAGTCTTTATAATACTCATGGTTTGGTTTGCAAACTAGCAGCATCTGACCTCATGGGAGCTTAGTTGAAATGGCAGATTCTTGAGCCTCAATCAGAATTCCAGTGGGTGAAGCTGAGGAATCTGATTCTCTCCATGTGATTGTTAATGTAACTAGAATTTTGAAAAGTGCTGTTCTACATCTCCCAGTTTTAGCTGCAGATTCCTGACCTAACTTGTAGGAACAAATTTACATGTTTAAGAAGTTGATCTCAGATGTGAGGTCCAAAAATCTACATGTTCAAGAAGTACTTTTTTGGGGTATTAGAGATTTAACCCAGTGGCAATTTACCACAGAGATACATCCTCAGTCCTTTTAATTTTTTATTTTGAGAAAGGGTTTCACTAAGTTGCTGAGAGCCTTGCTAAACTGTTGAGGCTGGCCTTGAACTTCAGCCTCCTGAACCACTGGGATTCCAGGTATAGGCTACCTCACCTGGCTAACTAAGAAGTATACTTAAGTGATTCGTATGCACACTAAAGTATAATTGCTCACCACTGAACAACTCTAAATTTAGAGATTTCTTATTTATTTTATGTCTCCCCTGTATCCTTCTGTCTGACCTCTTTTTTCCTGTGTAGAAAAATTTTGCTCCTAGGGACTAGGGCTGTAGCTCTGGGTAGAGCACTTGCCTACCATGTGTGAGGCCCTGGGTTCAGTCCCCAGTACCACAGAAATAAATGAATAAATTTTAAAAACGAAAAACTTTATTCTTTTTCATGCTGAAATGTATGCTCCAAGATAATTGGGATTTTGACTGTTGTAGTTTGGTTTTTTTGTCCCTAGTGACTAAAATAGTGACTGGTAGCTTTTTTTTCTTTTTCCTTTATGGTACCGAGGGTTGAACCCAGGGGTGCTTAATCACAGAGCTACATCCCTTGCTAAGTTGCTTATGGTCTTGCTGAGGCTGGCTTTATACTTGTGATCATCCTGTCTTGGCCTCTTGAGCTTCTGGGATTGCAGGCATATGCCATTATGCCCATCTGGTATCTATTTTTGAGAACATTTTAATGAATAAATGAAAGAAGGAAAGAACAAAGTACCATTTGTTAGAACCATTACTGACTAGGCATTCTCATGTTTATATTAACTGTATTTAGATTAAACACAAAAACGTATTTCTTATAGCATATACTTACTCATCATCCTGCTCATTAGCATCTAAGCCTTCATTCATTTTTGTCTGCACCCCGTGTCATGTTAGGACCCAGAGATGAGTACTTGATCTAGATTTTGGATAAATAGTGAAGAAAAGAGTGATACCATCACCTGGTTATTCAACCATATTCTTTTTTTTTTTTTTTTTAAGAGAGAGGGACAGTGAGAGAGAGAGAGAGTCAATTTTTCTTTAGTTTCTCATGTGGCTTCCGTTGCTCCAACATGTATGTGGTGCTGGGGTTTGAACCCACGTACTGGCGCATGCCAGGCAAGCTGTACCCACTGAGCTACCCCTCCAACCCCTCAACTATGTTCTTTTATTTATTATTATTATTATTTGGCGGTACCAGGGATTGAACCCAGGAGCACTTAACCACTGAGCCATATCCCCCAGCCTTTTTTATTCTTTATTTTAGACCAGGTCTCACTAAGTTACTCAGGGCCTCACCAAGTTGCCAAGGCTGGCCTTGAACTTGCAATCCTCTTGCCTCAGCCTCCTAAATTGCGGGGATTACAGATGTGTGCCACCATGCCTGGCTCAACTGTGTTCTTTTAGTGTAGCTCAGGATTTCCTTTTTTTTTTTTTTTAAGAGAGGGAGAGAATGAGAATGGGAGACTCAGTTTTATTTATTTCATCCACTCCACCCCTCAAGATTGCCTTTGGGGTGATCATGTCATACCATTACTTATCCTAAGCTACTGTGATTTTAAGCCCTCTGTCTTCAAAACATTATTTATATATTAGAGGGAAGATTAAAAATTATTAATAATTTTTAAAAATATATGTTGCATTTTGTTGAGGTATTTTATTAATTTTTTGTGCTGAGCGTTGAACCCAGGACCTCATGAATGCAGAGTCCATGCTCTACAACTTAGCATGCTGTAACATATTTTAGACATCCAAAAATGTGTACATGATATGACATAATCATTTGTATATTCCCTACTTCACCAAAATTAAAATTTTATGGATAATTGAGGTACCCTCCCATTTTCACTTTTTTTTTTTTTTAAATAATGAGAGAGAGTGACAGTGAAAGAGAGAATCAGTTTTATTCAGTTTTTCATATGGCTTTCGTTGCGCCAACCCTTCCTTGTGTATGTGGTGCTGGGGTTTAAACCTGTGATCTCATGCATGCCAGGCCAGTGCCATAACTGCCGAGCCCCCTATTTTCATTTTTTTATCTTCTTTCCCAAATAATCACTGTCTGAAATTTGTATTATTCTTGGACATGTTTTAAATGTTTACCACAAATGTGTTTATTTTGTATGTCTAGATGATGGGCAAGCCTCAGACATCAGGTGCGTATGTTCTTAACAAAGTTCCTGTTAAGCATCGTCTTGGACATGCAAGTGGTAACCAGAGTGATGCGTCACACTTGTTGAATCAATCTGGTGGTGCTGGGGAGGATTGTCAGGTATGTGAACTTCATATGTATTTCTGCAAGCTTCATATATACAGTCATTCAGTGACACAAACAAATTGTTTATCATCTAGAATTGTAATGCCTTTTCTTAATCAAGGCAAGTGGGACAGTTGACCTAAGTGTGGAAGGTATATCTCCCTATTATCCATAACTTACTCAGAAATTTGCTAGTTAATTTTTTTTTATTTAAAGCTAAGTAGGAGGGTTGGATGTGGTTCAGTGGTAGAGTGCTTGCCTGGCATGTATGAGGACCTGGATTTGATTCCCAGCTTTGCAAAAAAAAAAAAAAAAAATAAAGTAGGAATTTGAGCCTTTCAGCTACTTATTAATGTCTTTATTAGTTCATTTTTTTTTTAAATCATTTTTCCTCTTTAATAAGAACACAGTGAAGGAAATTCTGTTACAGTTGAGATTGAACCCAGAGCCTCATGCATCCTGGACAAGTACTCTCCCACTGAGTTACATCCCTAGTCCTAAAAAATTGCATTTTGAAATATATATTATTAGTTTCTTTTGCTTTTAGGAACATATACATTAAATATCTAGCCAGAGAAACCCTGAAAAGAACAATAACAGGGCTATCCCTCAAAATACTATAAAGTTTTTTTAACTAAAACGGTTCGATATTGGCACATGAGTAGACAGGTAGAAAAATAATAGAAATTGACTCACTTGGGAACTAGAAATTTATCATGTGGTAATAAAGTATCCCAGATCAGTGAAGAAGATAAAGGACTTTTTGATAAATGGTATTGGGATAACTGGATAGCCATATGGAAAAGATAAAATTAGATCCCTTTTTTAATTATTTCATGAACCAGGATAATTCCAAGGAGGGCTGAGATTTAGATTTTGATAGAAATGCTAAATGATATGATCCCCATGCAAAGAAATTTGGCAGAATCTTGCAAAATGATGTATGCATTTATGCTGAACTAGTAATCTTCCTTCTGAGAATCTATGCCAAGGGTATACTAGCCAAAATATGAAAAAGTGTACATGCAAGGTTACTTACTACTAATTGTAAGCTCTTTGTAATTGCAAAAAAACCCAAGTGCCTATCAGTAGGATCTAATTCCCCTGACATGTAGCACATCCACACAAAAGAATATATGTAACTTCACAAAGGAGTGAGGAATTGCTTTTATGTACCATGGAGTGATTACTCCAGTAGAGTAGTAGTAGGTCATTGTTAAAGAAAGTAGTGTCAGTGAACAAGTATTTGCTTATAAAGAAGAAACAAAAAGATAATTCATATAATTTTCAATCCAGTGGTTATAGCAAGTGTAAAAGAAGCAAGATTGTTTTACTAAATATAATTATAAAGTTAAAACAAAAGTAATCCTTAAAATTGAAAAGAAAAATATTGAGAGTACTTTAAAACAGGGATTTGACTATGTATTCCAAATAGTGTATATCCTGAGGATAAGAAGCAATTTATTTTTTGCAACTCTGGTATCATACCCAGGGCTTTGTGAATGCTATGCAAACATTTTATCACTTAGCTAAACTCCTAATCTCTAAAAGCAATTTTATTTTATTTTATTATTTCTGTTTCTTTGTGTGTTAAAGACAGAGCAGTAGAGTGAGAGAGAGAGGAAAGAGAGAATCAACTTTAGTTACTTTTTCATCTGGCCTTTGTTTCTCTGACAGTTAGTTGTCTCTGTGATGCTGGGGTTTGAATCTGGGTCCTCACACATGCCAGGAAGCACTCCAGCTGCTGAGCCACTGCTCCAGCCCCCCTAAAAACAATTTTTAAAAGCTCTTTTTAGAAATCCTATTGTTGGCAATGTTGGAACTGGTTGACTGTTATCCAGAATACTTGGAACCATAGTATTTTAGAATCTTTGCATATACATAATAAGATGTTCTAGGGATAGGACCCAAGTTTAAATATGAAATTCATTTGCCTTTCACACATACCTAATAGTAATGGCATGAAGGTAATCGTATACAATATTTTTTATTATTTTTTGTGTGAAACAGTTTCATGGTGTATAATTTTCCACTTGTGATATGTTGTTGGTGCTCAAAATGTTTCAGATTTTGGGTTAGGAATGCTCAGCCTATGTTCTGAAACTAATTTATGGGCAGTATAGGACAAATCAAATGAGGAGGTAAGCCTCATTTGACAACAAATTTTTCTGAGTGGTTGAAAAAAGATGGAAGATAAGAGAGATTAAGTAACAACACTGTAGGTCTGCATTTAAATTGAAAATATCAGTGTAAACTCAGGTTGTATTTTATCTTTAAAACAAAACAAAAAAGGCAACAAAATGTCCCCAAAATGTTTTCTAGTTCTCTTCTTTGAAAATGAGATTATTTTATGTATTGATTGTTGTTGCTGGTTGGTGATTGATAAATTGTTTTATACAATGGTACTCTCTCATTATATGAGGGGGAATCTACACAATGAAACCAAAATGAAGCCGAGCGTGGTGGCACATGCCTGTAATCCCATGGAATAGGTAGGCTGAGGCCAGAGGATTGCAGGTTCAAAGCCAACCTCAGCATTTTATCGAGGCCCTAAACAACTTAGTGAGACCCTGTCTCAAAATTTAAAAAAGAAAAGAGAAATAGGGAAGTGGTTAAGTGCCCCTGTGTTGAATCATCAGTAACCTCCCCCCCGACTTCCCCTCCCTAAAAAGATTTTGAAGTCAAGATAGTCCTGAATTGACCTCTCTTCTTGGCTATGTTAGATAACTCTTAAGCATTAATTTCCTTTTCAGTAAACTGAATTTATATGGGAATTAAAATTCTTCTTGTCAAAAGAGAAGTGTTTAGCATATAATAAGTACTCAGTAAATTGTAGGTGTTTACATTTTAATTTGAACAATAACATAAATAATAATGTGAACATCAGCTGTGCGCTTCCTACAGTACCTAAAGGACTTTCCTGTGTAGTTAGTATAGTTTAATTTTGAGGATAATCAAATATTATAGAGATTAAGAGGAGTTTTATAATTGGTTATGTATTATTTGTGATTAAATTTTCCATGAATTTCTTTCTTGATTTTGTTTCCTATTATCTCTTACATCATGTATTAAAAATTAATTAAATAAAGGAAAAACAAGAGCAGTATGTTAGGGAATATTTGAGCTATATAGATTGTAGTTGTCTCATGTAGCTTTGCTGCTGCCTTAAAGGGTTTGGGATTAATTGTAGAGTTATCTGTTGAGAAAAGGAAAGGAATCTAATACCAAAACCAGCATAGTGAAGATGTACATCTCTTGGTTATTTGCAAAGTCAGATCTGTGAGCCAGCTACTTATTTTGTATTTAATTATAAACAATAGTATTTTATTAAATACGATATTAAGATTATAATTGTGAAGTGCTTTAATTGTTGAATGGTTTTCAATTATTGGAAATAGGGGTTTTTATTGGCATTTTGCTTATGGAAAATTACTTATGATAATACAGCCAAAGACAGCCAGGAACATACCGGTAGTCAAATGAGTTGAATTCATTATTTAGTGAGGGGGAGTCTACACAATGAAACCATGGATTTTAAAAGGACTTATTTTAAGATTAGGGTGTATTTAGGTGATTGGGAGCAGGATTTAAAGAAACAGGATCTGATATCAATAAATCAACTAGAAAGGGAAGGTTGAGGGGGGCGATGTAACTTAGTGATAGAGTGCTTGCCTAGCATGCTAGAGGCCCTGAGTTTAAGCACTAGTACCACCAAAAAAAAAAAAAGGGGGCAGATTAGAATCTAAACTTACAGTTGGTAAAAGAAGCAACTGTTGCTCATGGATGTAAAAGGATGTTCAGTCATTTTAATGGTTTGACTAGTATCTAGTATTCGTGTTTTTATTAGTATTCAGTCATGATTATGCAGTGATCTTGATATTGTCTTGATCCATCCCATTCAGAAGAGTGACCTTATCTGCTTTTGCTATTTCTGTGAAACTGTTTTAATGGAAGGGCACTAGGTCTGAATGGCAAGCCAATTTCTAGTGTTAGGGGCTACTTTACAATTAATTAAAACTTTAAAAGAAGAATATGGGACTGCATTTAGAAACAAAATCTTGTGGCTAAAAATAATCTTTCTTGGGCTGGAGCAGTGACTCAGCGGTTTCGGCGCTTGCCTGGCAAGCACGAGGACCCGGGTTCAAACCCCAGCACCACGTACACAACTGAGTGTTGGAGCAACTAAGGCCATGTGAAAAACTCAATAAAGTTGTTTCTCTCTTTCTCTGTCTCTCTCACTGTCCCTCTCTCTTTAAAAAAAAATAATAATTTTTCTTGTTTGTGTTTTGAATGGACAAATTGAATTTGTGAGGAACTAGCTTTTTTAAAAGAAGTTTTTAAATATAAAAAAATTTAATCCTGGAAAGGTTTAGAACTATATGTAGTCCTCATAAAACAGCATTCTAAGCATATAGTTTAATTTAACCATACTTTTGTATTGTCTTTCTGGGTTTTTTTTTCCAGATATTTTCAACTCCAGGCCATACAAAAACTATTTACAGTTCATCAAACTTAAAGACACCTTCAAAACTTTGTTCAGGATCTAAATCTCATGACGTTCAAGAAGTTCTTAAAAAAAAACAGGTACCATCCTCAATTCTTTTTGGTTTTTTGTAAAGGAAATGACCTATTGAATTCTTAAGTGATTATATTAATACTTGTAGGTCAGTTCATGATATAGAACAATATCATAATGCTTACACTTTCTACATTTTTAAAAATTTTTATTATTTATTTATTGGTACCAGGGATTGGGACCAGGGCACTAAACTACTGAGCCACACCCCCAGGGCTTTTTAGTTTTTAATTTTGAGACAGTTTCACTAAGTTGCTGAGGCTGGTTTTGAACTTAGGATTCTCCTGCTTCAGTCTCCTGAGTTGATGGGACAACAGGCGTGCGTCATGCATCCAACCCTTCTTCTCCATTTAACACACAGTTAAAAACCAAAAAAGATGAACAAACACAAAATGTTTCACAAAAGTACCTTTTAGGGGCCATATCAAGCATAAGGAATAAATTTTTTTCTTGGTGCTTGAGATGTTGAACCTAAGGTCTCCCATATGCTAATAAGCACATGCTCTACCTCTGAGCTATATATCCCCACCTTTAGCCCTAAATTTTTTGTCATTTTTTCTTTCTTTCCTTTTTTTTTTTTTTTTTTGGTACTGAGTGTTGAACCTAGGGGCACTTTATCACTGAGCCACACTCCTAGCTCTTTTTATTTTGAGAATGGTCTTTTAGTTGTTGAGTGTGGCCTTGGATTTGTGATCCTCCTGCCTTAGCCTCCCTAGTTTCTGGGATTATAGTTGTCCGCCACTTCACCATGCTCTGTCATGTTTCTCCCCTCATCCCCTGCAATGGAGAATAGCAGATACTTTATTTTTCCACCTCATGGGAGATTAAACCCAGGGCCTGATATGTGCTAAATGAGTGCTCTACTGCTGAGCAACATTCCTAGGCCAAAGCACCTAACCGAAAGCAGACACTCTTTTTTGTTTGTTTGTTTGTTTGATTTGTTTTTAAAGAGAGAGGGACAGTGAGATAGAGAAAGAAAAAAATCAATTTTTATTTATTTTTCCATCTGGCCATCATTTCTCCCACATTTACTTAGTTGTGTATGTGGTGCTGGAATTCAAATCGGGTCCTTGTGTATGCCAGGCAAGCGCTTTAACTATTGAGCCACCGCTGCATCCCCCAAAGTAGACACTTTTATTTCAGCATTTTCTGAGCTCTTTTTGGTTTTGTAAGTTGGATAATGTTTCACGTAAAATGTAACAATTATGTAGTTATTATCCACATAGCTATGAATATATAGTCATATTCATTTCTGAGCTTCATTGTCATCTTAGATTTAAGATTTTAAGGTTTTTCAAATAAAGTATATATTTACATATGCTATGTTAATGAAGAGATTTATTTCTCAAGAGGGTAGAAGCAAAATTTTCCTGTCAGAAATCCGTAGGTTTTGGTAATTTCTAACCTAAAACTGCATTAAATTGGCAATTTCAAAAAATAAGAATTTGGCTTATTACATTGACAAGTTGAAAATAGCTCTTGTTTTCCTTTAAAGACATTCACATCATTCTAGTCAGTAAACTTCATCGAGCTAGTCAGTGTTCAGTATTTTAAATATTTTTTACAAGTACAGTTATATATGTGAATATTATTATACTGAAAGTATTAGGGAAAATACACTAAGAAATTTTGTCTCTGATTCAGCCATTTTGTGATTAGGAAGAAAATCTCAGAAGGGTAATTAAGATGAAATGAGACTACAGTAGCATTATGTGTCATTCATGAATTTTGTTATCAATTACTGATTTCTTCTTTACCTATCTATACAGGAAGCAATGAAGCTACAACAGGACATGAGGAAAAAGAGGCAAGAAGTTTTAGAAAAACAAATAGAATGTCAGAAGGTATGATTAAAAACACATCATTAGCATGTTGGAATTGATATATAGAACTGATTTACAAAGATATCCATACTACGAAAGTTTTTAAGGCTTAAAGTTTACAAAGCATAGTTTTAGTTTTTTTATGTTTATTTTGTAGATGCTGATATCCAAGCTTGAAAAAAACAAAAACATGAAACCAGAAGAAAGAGCAAATATAATGAAGACTTTGAAAGAGCTTGGAGAAAAGATCTCACAATTAAAAGATGAATTAAAAACATCTTCTGCAGTTTCCACACCATCCAAAGTAAAGACAAAAACAGAGGTATCTATTTATAGTTTTCATTTAACATAGGGTTATTGAATATCTGCCACATATTTGGTGCTTTGAAAATGCAGTGAAACCTTAGATAGCTACTAACCTAATAGGGAGACTGTCAAACAATTGTATTAGTATTAGTATTAGTATTGTTTAATTGTTTTAGTATTTTATAGATACTATATGTACTCTCTTTGAGAGATGATAAACCTCCCCCCACCCCCTAGACTTAAACCGGGACTTGAACCTGGGACCTTGTGCATGCCAAGCAGGTGCTTTACCACTGAGCTACACTGCCAGCCCCAAAGATGTGGGGTTTTTTTGGTTTTTTTTTTAATTGAAGTTTTCATCCTGTATGCTGATATAAAGGAAATTGCTAGAATGATGTTGAGAAAAGTGTTATTTCCTATAAAATCATTCCCTTTTAATAATCAAAAGATATCACTAGTCTTAATAGGAATAAAAGTGTGCTATGTTATTGGAAAGAATAAGTAGTTCTAGATCCATTTAAATCTAGTTTTATTAATTTCTGTCTGTTTCTTTACCCTTAGTGAGTACTTGCTTTACAAAGATGTTCCATCATACCACAGCTCTATAATGGAATTTTAGATAACTTCCAACCCTTTGAGAGTTGGGAATAAATTTGTCAGATATATAGAATGCAATTATATATATTGCATTTGAAATTATGGTTCTTTATCAGTGTAGGAATATAAAATGATCATTAAGATTACTGTTATAAAATAGAAAAATTTTATTGAAATTTTCCCCAATTATAGAAAGAATTTAGGATACTTATTTTTTAAAAACATAGCCTCACTAAATTGCCCAGGTTGGTCTCAAATTCTTGGATTCAAATGATGGTTCCATCTTAAATTCCAGCTAACTGGAACAACAGGCACACACCACCATGCCTACCTATATGTACATGTTAAAAATTAAATAGTGGGGCTGGAGTGGTGGCTCAGCAGTTGCTGCACTTGCCTGGTATATGTATGAACCTGGGTTCAAACTCCAGCACCACATATACAACTACATGTTGGAGAGACAAAGGCCAAATGGAAAAATAAATAAAATTGATTCTCTTTTTCTCTCTTTCTCACTGTTTTCCTTTCTAAAAAGAATTTAAAAAAAGAAAGAAAAATTAAATAATACATGGATCAGGTGGCTATAGTGGTGTATGTATGTAATTCCAGCGACTCAGGAGACTGAGACAAGAGGATCACAAGTTGTAGGCCAGCCTCAGCAGCTTAGCAAGGCTCTTTGCAACTTCGTGAAATCCTGTCTCAAAAAGTAAAAAGGGCTACAGATGTGACTCAGTGGAAAAGCACCCCTGGGTTAAATTCGCGGTACAAAAATATAAATAAATAAAGGAGAAAAAAAATACATGGAAGGGAATATCTCTCTCACAGACATGCTGCCTGATAAATAATTTCTCATACAAGAAAGAGTGGCAGTTAGACTGATAAATAATTTCTCATACAAGAAAGAGTGGCAGTAGTTTCGGGGCCTATGAGAAAGTAATTCTGTAATTTTTACCTTGCTACTATTAATAAATGCTTATTGCTTTATTTTGCCCCCCTTTTTTTCATTTATGCTGCTATAGTATGAAAATTATTTTTAGTTCCCTCATCTGAGGTGATTGTTCCCAGGATCTAAATTATAGGCCATCTTTTACAGTTATACTACTTTTTATTTTCCAGTGATGTCACTAGGCTCTCTACATATTTGCAGTTTTGTTTATAAAGCTTCTTTTCCTTAGTCCTGGTCACAGTGGTGCACGACTGTATTCCCAGCAACTCAGGATGCTGAGTCAGAAGGATCACAAGTTCAAAGCCAGCCTTAGCAACTTAGCGAGGCCTTGAGCTACTTAGTGAGATCCTGTCTCAAAATAAAATATAAAATGAGCTAGGCATGTCCAGGGTTCAATCCCTGGCACACACACACACACAAAAAGTACTTTCCTTGAAGCACCTATGTTTATGGCATCCTTTCACTTATATTCCCAAAAGGCAAATGTGTCATGTGTGACTATAATTTTCAGATAAGATCTTGGAAGTTATCTTAAAATATACCTTTTTCCTCTTATTTTTCCATAGGCCCAGAAAGAGTTACTAGATACTGAACTGGACCTCCACAAGAGGTTATCCTCTGGAGAAGATACAACAGAATTACGGAAAAAACTCAGTCAGTTACAGGTGGAGGTGAGATTTAACCCATCACATTTAATATCTCAAAAAATAGCTTTCTCTTCCTCTATTTTTCAAGGTTTAGTCTAACAATGTGTATTACATTCTATCTTTTGTCGTTGTTATTCAGGCTGCACGATTAGGTATTTTACCTGTGGGTCGAGGAAAGACCATGTCCTCTCAAGGTCGAGGAAGAGGCCGAGGCCGTGGAGGAAGAGGGAGGGGCTCGCTAAATCACATGGTGGTGGACCACCGCCCCAAAGCACTAACGGTTAGGGGATTCATTGAGGAGGAAAAAGATGAATTACTTCAGCATTTCTCAGTAAGTTTTTGAAGTAGCAAATGCTAACTGTAAAAACATTGTGTTCATCATTTTCTTTGTTACAGTTTATAAATACCAAATGTTTTATACATTACAAAATTTTGTTGTAAAACCATGCATATTAGCATATTAACTTTTATTAATATTTTTAAAGATCAAAATGTAATGGTTGTTTTATAATTCCATAATATTCCTCAAATGCACATGTAATGACAAATTATTCCAAAACTACATTTGATTTTTGTTCTTGGATTATGACATGGTTCACCAAGTGAAAATAATTGGGAATAGAGTTAAAATCCAGAGAATTTATTAGGATAGTAGACATATTTAGTTATAGTACATAGGCTGTGGCAACCACTTACTTTTAGGCTAGCATACAAATAGAAATTTGTTACAGATAAATGTCTTTATTGACATGCAGAGTGTGCTCTCATTCCAATCACTCATTCAATAAGTGTTTAGCTAGAACATTTTTATAGGATATCATGTAATCTTAATTATGTAAATGTGAAAACACGTGAAACTGTATTCACGTATAAATTTTTGTATTCAGATGTGAAAACCAAAGCTTAAAATGTCAACCAAGAGCATACAGTTATTAAGTTCCAGAACCAAGGTTCCCTTTTTCTTCTCTTTTCTTTTTTTTTTTAAGAGAGAGGGATAGTGAGAGAAAATCAGTTTTATTTAGGTGTGTTTTTTTTTAAAGAGAGAGAAGGACAGTGAGAGAGAGAGAGAATTTTATTTAGTTTTTCATGTAGACCTTCGTTGCTCTGACACTCATTTGTGTACGTGGTGCTGGGATTCGAAACCATGTACTTGCACATGCCAGGCAAGCACTGTAACTGCTGAGCCACTGCTCCAACCCTTTATTTAGTTTGTTGTGTGGTTTTCATTGCTCTGACACTTCATTGTGTATGTGGTGCTGAGGTTCGAACCCATGTCCTCATGCATGTCAGGTAAGCGCCGTAACAGCTGAGTCTACCTCCAGCCCCAGGTTCCCTTTTTTCTCAGACAGTTTTTTTGAGAGAAAATATTTTCAGCTTTATAATGTGTAAAAGATGGTAAGCCAAATCATGAAGAGCAAGGCTTCACTCTTAAATGTTTTAATAGTTTGATGATCATTAATTTTGTTTACCCTGCCTTTTGGAGAATGGCAGGCAGTTACAAAGAGAGTCAGATTTGAGAGTCATCTGGCTGTAAACAGTGTTGATTACTGGGAAAACATCCTAGGAATAACTACTTGGGCAGTTTAACATGCTTTCTTTGAATACTGTTCAGATGCTATTGTGAGTAAATTTAGCATACTTTAATTTGATCTGTTCTTAAGGTCTTTTACATCCCACAAATGTCAAGATGATGTAGTCTGTATTTTCAGTATTTCTCTTCTATCCTTAAAGATTGCGAAAGGATGAACCATATCTATGGGAATACAGATATGGATATGTAACCACATCTATATAAAAAATTAGTGGATGGGTTATAGTGAAGCTAGTGTAAGGGATCTAACTCTGGAGGCCTTCATAGGTTGTTCTTGTATCCAGTGTTCTACTTCCAAGAATTTATCATAAGGGAATTGTGGTTGTACACAAATGGTGCCTATAAGTTTTCTCATTATGTAGCACTATCAGTAGTGAAGATGGGAACCATGTAACTGTTCAGTAGTATTTCATTGTCATTAAAAATACATTTTATTGGTACTGGAGCATTGGCTCTACTGTTATAGTGCTTGCCTGGCATGCACGAGGATACGCTTTGAATCCCAGCACCACATACAAAGCAAAGGGTCGGAGCAACAAAAGTCACACGAGAAACTAAGTAAAATTGATTCTCTCTTCTTTTGCTCTCTCTCTGTCACTGTCCCTCTCGCCTTAAAGAAAAAAAATGACATTTATTTACTTATTTATTTTTAAAGAGAGAAAGAGAATTGATTTTATTTATTTTTTCATCTGGCCTTTGCTTCTCCATGTATGTGGTGTAGGGGTTCGAACTTGGGTCCCTGCGCATGCCAAGCAAGCACTGAACCTCTGAGATGCTGCAGCCCAAAAATACGTTTTGTTTTGTTTTTTTTTTTGTTTTGTTTGAGAGAATCAAATTTTTTTTTTAAGTGAGTTTTTCCACATTTCTTTCATTGCTCTGACACTTAGTTGTGTATGTGGGTGCTAGGATTCAAACCCATGTACTTGCGTATGCTGGGCAAGCACCGTGACTGCCGAGCCACCTCTCCAGCTCCCCAAAAAATACATTTTTAAGAGACTGTTTAAGCTAGTTATGGTGTCACACACCTCTAATCTCATCAGCTTTGGAGACAGTCAGGAGGATCACAAGTTCAAAGCCAGCCTCAGCAACTTCGTGAGGTCCTAAGTAACTTAGACATTGTCTCAAAATAAAATAAAATAAAAGGTCTGGGGATGTGGCTCAGTGGTTAAGTATCCCTGGGTTCAATCCCTGGTACAAAGAAAGAAAGACAGACTTAATGATATGAAAAATTTCAGGATTGAATATTAGATTAAGAAAACTTTTGGTGCCTCCAATAATTCTAGCAATTTAGAAGCTGAGGCAAGAGGATTGCAAGTTTGAAGTCAGCCTGGACAATTTAGTGGCATCCTGTCTGAAAATAAAAAAAAAAAGAAAGAAAGAAAGAAAGAAAGAGGCTGGAGATGTAGCCCGGTGGTAGAATACTCATGGTTTCATTTAAAAACAAAAATGGTAAGATTCAAAATTATACATAAACTTGAAAATGCATTAAATTGTTAATTATGGGTAGCAGAATTCAAGGTCGTTTTTAGTTCTTTGTAGGTACTACTTTTCTGTGTTTTTTTGTTTGTTTGTTTTTTGTTTTTTAAGAAAGAAGGACAGTGAGAGAGAGAGAGACAGAATCAGTTTTTTTATTGAGTCTTTCACATGGCCCTCATTGCTCCAACACTTAGTTGTGTACGTGGGTGCTGGGGTTTGAACCTTTGTACTTGTGCATGCCGGGCAAGCACCATAACCACCAAGCCACCGCTCCAGCCTGGCACTACTTTTCTGTACTTCCCATTGAACATATAAATCTTCTACAAAATCAGACTTTTTACCTCAAATTCATTTTTAGGGTGAACTGTTAGTTATTTGTGTACTATATATTTTAAAACCAAATTTGAGATATGTTTTAATTTTGGACTTTTTAAACTCATATAGAAGAAAAGTATAGGGAGTGGGGCTGTGTAGCTCTATGGTAGAGCATCTGAAAGGTGTGTGAGCTCCTAGGTTCAGTCTCCAGCACTGCAAGAATAAAGTATTTGCAAATTTAAAATATATAGACTATTTTATGTATAATATAAATTATATATAATAACATAAGATATGCATTAACATATAAACATTCTAATAGTATTTGTCAAAAGTTTACAGACTTGGGGTTGGGGATTTAGCTCAGTGGTAAAGCACTTGCCTAGTACTCGCAAGGCCCTGAGTTCGTTCCTCAGCCCTGAAAAAAAAAAAAAAGTTTACAGACTTTTTCTGTAAAGGGTCAGATTTTATGGACTATGTATGTGTGTCACACGTTCTTCTCTTTTCTCTTACTCCTCCCTCTCCTCTTTCTTCTTTTACTTTTTCTTTTTTTTCTTTCAATAACCTTTTTTTCCCCCATTTTGGTACTGGGGATTGAACCCAAGGGTACATTACCCTGAGCCATACCCCCATTTCATTCGTTTGTTCGTTCTTTCTTTTTCTTTTTTTTTAAAGAGAGAGGGACAGTGAGAGAGAGAGACAGAGAAAGGGAGAAACAACTTTATTTAGTTTTTCACATGGCCTTAGTTGCTCTAACACTTAGTTGTGTACATGGTGCTGGGGTTTGAACCCGGGTCCTCGTGCTTGCCAGGCAAGCGCCGAAACCGCTGAGCCACCGCTCCAGCCCCTGGTTTAATTTTTTTAAAAAGTGAAAACTGTTCTTAACTTAGAGGCCATCAAAAACAGGGTGCTGAGCTGTGTTTGGTGGCATGTATCTGTAGTCTCCTCCCAACTAGTTGTGAGGCTGTGATTGGAGGATTGCTTAAACTCAGGAGTTCAACACCAGCTTGGGTAACATAGCAAGACTCCATCTTTTAAAGCAAACAAAAACAGGATGCTGCTGTACCACATTTGTCCGGAGAGCTCTAATTTGCAGACCCCTGGCATATGTTACTGTATTACTGTATAAAAAATAAATATAATTTCATGTGTTTTCAAGATCAAAATCTGTGAGTTCAGAAAGAATTTTTAAAAAGAGACTCTTTGCCTATATATCTTTTATCTCACAGAGATCTATGGATATTAAAGATCTTTGTGAAGAATTACCATTAAGTATTTGCAGGTTTGTTTAGCAGCTGAAAGTTTTAAGTCATAAAGCCCTACTTAAGGGCACAGGACAAGAGCTAAGGTACATTCATTTATACCTGCTTAAAGCGACATTTGACGAGTTTCAACGTGGGAAGTTTTTTTTTTCCCCCTATTTGAACTTTTGCATTTTTCAAATAGCATACATTAGTTAACTATAAGAATAGTGAATTGTGGTGGTATGGTTCCAGCTGTTCTATTCAGTGTTATAGGATGGAGCTTATTTTTTTTTCTTCCTGATTATGAAGGTAACATATTCTTCTCAGAATACAGTTGGCTGCAGATAACTTGATAATTAACTTGAACATGTACACATGTATTTTCTTCCTTTTCAAGTACTCATGAGGCAGGGAGTATTTTAGTAAGTTTTTTGTTTCTGTGACCAAAATACCTGAAAGAACAATTTAGGGGAGGTAAAGTTTATTTTGGTTCACAGTAGCAGAAGTCTGAGTCCACAGATGTCTAACTTCATTGCACTAGGCCCAAGATGAGGTAGAACAATATGGGGGAAAGGCATGGGAGAGGGAAATTGCTCTCCTTATGGCCACAAGAAAGCAGAGAGGAGGGCCTGAAGAGCTGATGCACCCTTCTAGGGCATGGCCCAGTGACCTACCTACTCCAGTCACATCCCACCAGCCAATTCAAACTAAGATGGACTGATAAGGTGACAGTTCTCGTAATTCATACTGTTCCAAATATTCCTGTATTAATAGGAACTTTTGGGGGACAGCTGATATCCAGACATTAATAGTAAGTTTTTGGAGGGGATTAATTCAGAAACAGCCACACAAGTCCTTCCTGTATTTCTTCTCTGCTATCCTGATATGTTGGCAGTTATTGGGCATTCTTCCTCATGTACTAGGATGGCTGCAGGAACAACAAACATCATACGTAACCTCTAACATGAATGCATAAAGGCAGAAAAGGAAGGGTACTACCTTTCTTATGCCGATTGTTAAAAGAGAGAAGAAAACCTTCCCAGAAAGTATTCTACATCCCTCCCTAGCGACCACCACTCCCAACCAGTGATGTGCCCTCATACATTTTAGCCAGAAGTGTCCTCTACCCATTTTTAAACCAATTCTTTTTTTTTTTTTTATGTTGGAAAAAGATGTATATTTAGAATTAGCTGGTCTGTTTAGATGATTCCAATCTTGTTGGCAACATCCAAAGCATCATAATCAGGAGCCAGTCGAACGTATCCTTGTTCTCTTCATCAGGCCTGATCAGAGTGTTAACCTTGGCCACATCAATATCATAGAGCTTCTTTACAGCTTATTTGATCTGGTGTTTGTTGGCCTTAACATCCACAGTAAACACAAGTGTGTTGTTGTCTTCAATCTTCTTCAT
>PVKS010004673.1:47983-91296 GCA_004027875.1 Aplodontia rufa
CAGGGGGAACTTGATGATGGCATAGTGGTCAAGCTTGTTTCTCCTGGGGGCGCTCTTTCGAGGATATTTGGGCTGCCTCCGGAGCCACAATGTCTTGGGCCGGCGAAAAGTAGGTGACGTGCGAATCTTCTTTTTATGGCTGTGGACGCCTTTCAACACTGCCTTCTTGGCCTTCAAAGCTTTTGCTTTGACCTCGGCTTTGGGAGGGGCAGGAGCTTCCTTCTTAGCCTTCAGTGCCATCTTGCTGAAAAGCTTAAACCAATTCTTATTGAGTGAAACAGAGCTATCATGACAGAATTAAACTAATCATGAATTATCCTCAGAGCTGAGGCTCACATGTGACTATTGACTGCTGATGAAAATCAGGATCTATTAAAAAAGAAAGAAGTTATAAAGTTGTTATTTTGGTACTGGGAATTGAACACAGGGTACTTTACCACTGAGCTACATCTCAGGCTTTTTTTTTTTTTTTTTTTGAGGCAGGGTATCACTAAATTGGTGAGAGTGGTCTCAAACTTGATCCTCCTGCCTTAGTCTTCCAAGTTGCTGGGATTACAGGCATGCACCACTGTGCCCAGCTTGTTAAGAAATTTCTTTCTTTATTTTTATAAAAGTTTATATTTGCACATAAAAGAATTGATGAACTTAAATGTTAGAAGTCTTATGATCCAGTCTTCCCATTTCCCCTTCATTTTTAATTTTTTAGCTGATTCTTTTTTTTTCAGTTATTTTTACTGTACTTCTTGGTTTTTAAAATCTTAGACATTATATATTGATTTTACATTAGTCTTTCTGTTTCCCTCCTCTTTGTTGTGTTCTTTCTCATTTTCTCTTGTGGATTTATGTCTTTAAAGATAAATCATTGTGGGGCTTGAGCAGTGGCTCAGTGGTTATGGTGCTTGCGTGGCATGCGCAAGTACACGGTTCAAACCCCAGCACCCATGTACACAACTAAGTGTCAGAGCAATGAAAGCCATGTGAAAACTCAATAAAAATTGATTCTGTCTGTCTGTCTCTCTCTCTCTCTCACTATCATTCTCTCTTAAAAAAAAAAATTACTGAGCTGGGCATGGTGGCACATACCTGTAATCCCAGCAACTCATATGTAATCTCTGTGGAGCAGTGGCTCAGCAGTTAGAGCGTTTGCCTGGCGTGCGCAAGGACGTAGGTTCGAACCCCAGCACAACAAGGTATTGGAGCAATGAAAGCTATATGAAAGCTAAATAAAATTGCTTCTTTCTTTCTCTTTCAAACTGTCCCCCCCTCTTAAAAATAAATAGATAAATAACAACCTATAGTTAGTCCTCCATCTTTTGCCAGAAATCCCTTTGAGTCTTAAGAAAGTAAGAAATTTAGATATCTGAGTTATTGCATCTCTGAAACTATTTCTATAATTTTATGTTCTCACTGGCAAAAACTTCCAATTCCCCAACCTTGCCATTCTTAGAACTTTGTATAAGGCACCTGAGTACTTTTGCTATAATGTAAGACTTCTCACATATAGTTAGCTTTTTCCCCTTAGCTTCTCCAGACAATTTTTATCTTTCAAGTGTTTGAAAACTGTTTCAGAGTTTCACTGTATTTGGAAGTCATTCCTTATAGTGAGGCAAGTAATTTTCTTTTCTGTTTACTAGAAAAAAAAATTTACCTTTTGTCTGAATTTAATATTTGGAGAAACATTTATGGATAATCTTCATTGGTTGTTCTTCAATCAAACTTTGTAACAAACACTTAATAATACAAACAATAATACATATTTTTGTCATATTCACTGTCCATTATCTGTCACAAGTGATCAGGAAGTTATTTTTTTTTTTTTAAAGTACCAGTGATTGAACCCAAGGTACTTAACCACTGAGCCACATCCCTAGCCCTTTTTATTTTTTATTTTGAGACTGCCTCACTAAGTTTCTGAGACTGGCTTTGAACTGGAGACCCTCCTATCTCATGGCCTCGAGTTGCTGGTCATACAGGTGTGCCACTTTGCCCTAGCAGGAGGTTACTCTTTCTGTGCGCTTTTCTGTAAGAGGATTCTTCAGATAAAAATGCAATTTTGGCAGACAGCTGTACTTGTGAAATATGGCAGTATTTTGTGATATTATAAAGTCTAAACCTTCATTTTCTATTTAAAAATTTCTTTACAGAGATAATTCCTGCTTTTAGAACCTTGAAACAATACACATTATAAAGGAGAGAGCACTACCAATCTTAAAATCCCACCATTTATGTTTTTTATGCAACTCCTTTATGCATGACACGCATATATACTCCTCATGCTGTTTTTTGTTTTTGTTTTAAAGAAGGGACAGTGAGAAAAAGAAAACTAGTGTTATTTAATTTTTCACATGGCTTTTTTTGCTCTGACTCTTTGTTGTGTACCTGGTGCTGGGGTTCGAAGCGTGTCATCATGCATGCCAGGCAATCACCTTAAGTGCTGAGCCACTGCTGCAACCCCTCCTTATGCTGTTTTGGAGTTTGTTTTTTTAACCCATCGTGTATCGTGGAGAATCTTTCATGAATCTAGGTATGCATTTGTCTTTTTAAAAGGCATTCTGTTGTAAAGACATACCACAGTTTATGCATCCAGCCCCCTATTAATGGTAGGTTAGTTTCTATTTTTCACTATTATGAAAAAAATTTTACTTGAGTCTTACTAGATTGATGGTTTTTTGTTTTTTTAAAGAAAGAGGGACAGAGAGAAAGAGAGAATCAATTTTATTTATTTTTTCATGTGGCTTTTGTTGCTCTGACACTTCCTTGTGTACATGATTTGGGGTTCAAACCTGCATACTTGTGCATGGCAGGTAAGTGCCATAACTGCTGAGCCACCACTCCAGCCCCTAGAGTTGACAGTTTTGAATGTGATAATTATTCTTTATGTGGGACAGTCTTTCACATTGGAAGATCTTAGCTCCCTGGTTCCTACCTACTAAATACCTTTTCTTTCTTTCGTTCTTTCTTTTTCACTTTTTTTAAAAATTAGTTTAACATAGTCTTACATATTGGAGGGAATTGTTACATATTCATGCATACATGGGTATTGACATAGTGAGATAGTAAGTAAAGGCCTATCCTCAACCAGGATCTACCCCTCTTCATCCATTCCCTGAACTCATGTCTCCTCTGTAATTCCACAATACTAATATATATATGTATATGTATATATATGTATACATATATATATTATAAAGAGGGAGGGAAGAGAAAGAGGCAGTTTTATTTAGTTTTGCAAGTGGCTTTCATTGCTCAGACACTTGGTTGTGTATGTGGTCCTGGGGTTTGAACCTGCGTACTCGTGCATGCCAGGCAGGCACCGTAACCGCTGTGCCACCACTTCAGCCCCCATACTATAGTTCAAAATGATCATATACATGTATAATAATTGTTGACATTTCTGAGTTTCTCTGCCTGCCTGTGTCTATCAAAGCTTCCAGTGGGAGTTGAGCATTCCCCATTGTATTGATAACACCCCTTGTCCCTCCCTCCCTTCCCTATCTCCCTCCCTTCTCCCACCTTCATAGATGTGGTTCCCCCAGCTTATGTGAATTTTCAGCTATGGTGAGTTCATTAATTAAATTTAGCTAACTTTCATCCTGTCTTAGGTTTTACATTAGCTTCCACATATGAGAGAAAGCATTTGGTCCTTAAGTCTCTGAGTTTGGGATATTTCACTCAGCATAATTTTTTCCATTTTCATCCATTTGGCTGCAAATGCCATGATATTGTTCTCTGATAAGTAGAACTCCATTGTATATATATACACAACAATTTTTGAATCCATTCATCCAGCAAGGGGCATCTGGGTTAGTTCCATAGTTTAGTTATTGTAAATTGAGCTGCTATAAACATTGATGTTGCTGTGTCTCTGTAGTATGCTGATTCTAGCACTTTTGGGGGAAATACCCAGGAGTGAAATAGCTGGGTGGTAAGGTAGTTACATTTTTAGGTTTTTGAGGAGTCTCAACACTGCTTTCCAGAGTGGCTGTATAAGTGTACAGTCCCACCAGCAGTGTGTTAGTGTTCCTTTCTCCCTACAAGCACTCCACCATCTGTTATTGTTTGTATTCTTCATTTTTGCCACTGTGACTGGAGTGAGGTGGAATCACAGTAAAGTTTTGCTTTCCATTTCTCTGGTTGCTAGTGATGTAGAACATTCTTTCATATATTTATTGGCTCTTTGGACTTCTTCTGTTGAGAAGTTTCTGCTTAGCTCCCTAGCCCATTTGTTGATTGGATTATTTGTGTTTTTGGTGTTGTTTTTTGAGTTCTTTGTATGTTCTGGATACTAGTCCCTATTTTTATATGTTTATTGTTTTTAAATTTTTCACTACCAGGGATTGAACCCAGGGTTGCCTAACCACTGAGCAACATCCCCAGGCCTTTTTTATTTTTTATTTTGAGACAGGGTCTCACTAAGTTGCTTAGGGCCTTGCTAAATTTCTGAAGCTGGCCTTGAACTTGGAATCTTCATGCCTTAGACTCCTGAGTTGCTGGGATTACAGGTGTGTGCCACCACAGCTGGCGAGTAATGCTTTCTTTTCAAGTCAGTCTAACAACCAAAATATCCCCCTAGAGTGATGCTGTTATCTCCAGGTGAAAATCATGGCTTTGGGTAAGTTCTTAGCAATGTGATAACTGGGTCAAAGGCATGCATATTTAAAATTTTCATACTTTGCCAAATAATCCTTCAAAAATGTTTTCATAATAGTGACATTGGATGAAAATACCTATTTGTCTGTACTTTCATACAGAATTTGTTTTTCATCTTTTGCCAGTCAGATGATTGATGAGTGATGACTGGCATAGATTTGTCATTAGTTTCTGATCTGGGAAATGGCAGGACTAGATGAATTTCTCTCTGAGCAACTTCTACTAATATAGTTCCAAGAACTTTACACTACTGCATATAACTTTTCCTTTGTGGTATATAATTGATTTCATGAGTACATTATATATTTATATATATAATGTATGTATATATATAATGTATGTATATATGCATATATATAATGTATGTATATATGCATATACATAAAGTAATATATTAAATATATATAAATATATATTTGAATTACTTTATTTCTTTTGCTAGCATATACAAATTGTAAAAGTGTATACTGCAGTGAAAATTAAGTTTCCTTTTTACCTTCACTTACCCAGTTTCACTACCCATAGATTACCATTACCGATTTCTCATATATCTTCTTTTTTTTTTTTTTTTTTTTTTTTTTAAGAAAGAGGAGACAGAGAGAGAAGCAATTTTTATTTAGTTTTTCATATGACTTTTCATTCCTTGGACACTTCGCTGAGTACATGGTGCTGGGGTTTGAACTTGGTACTCACGCATGCCGGGCAAGCGCCGTAACCACTAAGCCACCGCTCCAGCTCCTCTCGTATATCTTCTTGAAGATACTCTTACTACATGTTTTATTTTTTCTTTAATATAAATGGTAGCATATTATACAACATTTTTGCATATGTTCTTTTCATTTAATACATATTAGATTCTTATTAGAGATTGTTCTATATAGTACATATGGTTCAGTGTTAGATGTTAATATATATTAAGATGTATTTAAACAAAAACACATAAAAAACATATTAAGCAGTGGTTTGGTATTTGCTAACTTAGTGTTTGTGGTAACTTTGTAGAACATGATTACCAGAAATAACAAGAATTGACGTAGTATTATCACACAAATGTCCATTCCTAAATATTGTAATAGTATTCTGCCTTTCTTTAAATTTTATGTGAATGCAGTCACATAGTATATATTCTTAGTAGCTTTGCTTTTTTGTTTACCTATGTTACTTAACATTAGTTTGATATTTGCATTGCTTTAGAATATTTGTTTGTGTAAAAGTGCCAATTTCTCATACTTCAACTGATAGGTATTTAGGTTATTTTTATGACTTTCATAAAGTATTGCTGTGTACTTTTTTAGAGATATCTTTTACTTCATATGAACATGCATTCTGATGGATATATATGGAATCACATCAATTTTAGATTCTCACCAGTCATGTATGTGTTCCTGACACAATATCAGAACGCATCTTTATTCTAATTGCTATTTTTTCTTATTTGATTTTGTTGTAAGTTAGATGGTGAGAGTTATTTATTCTTAGTGGCAGATAGCATACAAATTAAATTTCTAGTTCTTCCTTCAATAATATGTACATAGTATAGGTAATGTCTTAAAATTCCTTTGGGAGTATAGAACCTGCTATCTTTTCTTTTTTTTTTTTTTTTTTTTTTTAAAGAAAGAGGGACAGTGAGAGACAGAGAAAGAGAGAAACAACTTTATTTAGTTTTTCACATGGCCTTAGTTGCTCCAACACTTAGTTGTGTACATGATGCTGGGGTTTGAACCTGGGTCCTCGTGCTTGCCAGGCAAGCACCGAAACCGCTGAGCCACTGCTCCAGCCCCCCGCTATCTTTTCTGATCACCGAATTAATATATTTTTATTTAAGAATTTGTATAATACAGCAATGAACAAAAGAAGCAGTGAAAGACTCATTGGTCTATGTGTTTGGAGTAAGGGCATAAGATGTATACTACATACATTACCTGATGATGATAAATATATATTTGGGGGTCCTTTCAATGCAGTTTGGTATGTCCCTCAAGTCAGAATGTTTCATGTTAAGTTGTAAGCATTTAGCTCCCACAAGGAATGGTCAGAATTTTTTCCTTAGGTCCCAGTATGATATCTGTGCAGGAAGCAATTGACATTATTAGTCTGGGTAATATACACACTTACCATACAGTGATCCACATGGTCTTTGGAAACATTTGACAATTGCTTCATGAGGGTTTTCAGTGATTTTTTTTTTCATAGACAAACTAGAATGAAATTAAGAATAACCGTTTCTGTAACGTTTTTCAGAACTGCACCCAGAATGGGGATATTCTGCAAATCTACCACTTTTGATAGAAAAGCTGTCAGAGTGACTAACCATTCACTTTCATGAAACTTTGAATTCTTTTTCTTTTATCTGTGTTACTTTTATGTTTTTGTTTTTTTGTTTTGTTTTTTTTTTAATAGAGAAACAATTTTATTTGTTTTTCACATGGCCTTAGTTGCTCCAACACTTAGTTGTGTACATGGTGCTGGGGTTTGAACCCGGGTCCTCGTGCTTGCCAGGCAAGCGCCGAAACCGCTGAGCCACTGCTTCAGCCCTACTTTTATGTTTTAAATGAAAGTTTTACCTCCTTTGCTGAAATATGCTGAGAAGAAAAATTGTTTAGAAACTAGTACCAAGAAGCACATTTGAAACCCTAAGTTAGGACTTATGTGTCTAATTAATCCTTATTGAATACATAGATGTACTGGGGAGTCATTGAATAGCATTTTAGACAAAGTGGAAAGAGCTTTATCAAAAGTAAATAGGTTTGGGGGTTGGGGATTTAGCTCAGTGGCAGAGCGCTTGCCTAGCACACGCAATGCCCTGAGTTTGGTTCTCAGCCCTGAAAAATAAATAGGTTTGGGGCTGGAGCGGTGGCTCACTGGTTGCGGTGCTTGCCTGGCGTGTGCAAGTACATGAGTTCAAACCTCAGCACCATGTACACAATGAAGTGTTGGAGCAACGAGAGCTATGTGAAAAACTAAATAAAAATTGATTATCTCTGTCTCTCTGTCTTTCTCTCGCTCACTCACTCACTCACTGTCTCCTCTTTCTTTAAAAAAAAAAAAATGTAAATAGGTTGGGGCTGGAGCGGTGTGGTTCAGCGATTATAGCTCTTGCCAGGCATGTGCAAGGATGCGGGTTCAATGCCCAGCACGACATACACAATGAAGTATTGGTGCAACAAAAACCACATGAAAAACTAAAGAAGATTTTCTCTCTCTCTCTCTCACTGTCCTTCTCTTTAACCCACACAAACACACAAAGAAAGCCAGGGCTGCAATTGTAGCTCAGTGGCAGAGCATTTGCCTAGCACATGTGAGGCACTGGGTTCGATTCTTAGCACCACATAAATAATAATAAAAATAAAAGATTAAAATTTTTTAAAAAATTACATTCTCACTTAAAAAAAAGTAAATAGTCTGTGAGAGATGTCGTGAAGTGAGTAGACATGAGACTATTCTTTTTAGTTTTCCTTTTGTTTTTTGTAGCATTAGGGATTAAATCCAGGGTCTTATACATGCTAGGCAGACACTGTACCACTGAGCTATGCCCCAGCCCTTTTAGTTCAATATATATATATATTTTTTGTACCAGGGATTGAACCCCAAGGAGTGCTTAACCACTGAGAAATATCCCTAACCCCTTTATTATGTTATTTTGTTTGTTTTGTTTTTAAGAGAGGACAGTGAGAGAGACAGAGAGAATTAATTTTTATTTAGTTTTTCACATGGCTTTCATTGCTCTGACACTTGATTGTGTACGTGGGTACTGGGATTTGAACCTGTGTACTTGCGTATGCCAGGCAAGCGCCGTAACCACCTAGCCACTGAGCCAGCCCCCCTTTATTATGTTTTATTTTGACATAGGATCTCGCTAAGTTGCTTAGAGCCTCCCTAAGTTGCTGAGGCTAGCCTTGAACTCAGGATCCTCCTGTTGCAGTTTCCAACATACCCAGCTTCCCTCTTTACATTTTATTTTATTTTAAGACAGGGTCTCACCAATTTGCCCGGGCTGGTTTCAAACTTATAATCCTTCTGCCTCAGAATCCCAAATAGCTGGGTTTACAGGCATGTACCACTGTGCGCAGCCCTTTGATTCACCTTTTAAAAAAATTTTATATACATATTTTAAGGTTTCTTTTAATCAAAAATTGTAAATATCAAAGGTCAGTGACTGAATTAAAAGAATATTATGCTCTTCATGACCTGTATAGAAGAATGACTATATAAATTATTCCACTTGTGACGGTGAAATTTGCCAACATATATATAAACTGTGTACTCTCCAAGACAGACCAGAACAAAGTTGCTCTGAATAAAAGGGACTTCATTCTTTATAGATTGTGGATGCACATTAACAGATTTTTTTTACCCCCAAATCATTATACTTTTTAAATAATTCAGAATTTGATAAAATCATTATAAATGTGATGCAAACTTAATGTTTTCTAAAACATATTTTAGGCTACAAACCAAGGATCAAAATTCAAAGACCGTCGGCTACAAATATCGTGGCACAAGCCCAAGGTACCATCTATATCCACTGAGACCGAGGAAGAAGAAGTCAAGGAAGAGGTAAATTCAAAGATTGAATAATTAAGACTTGAATTAGTTCACATCCCACTTCCCAATTAGATATTTTCTTTAACATTAAATAGTGCAACTTAAAAATTTATATAGGGTGTTTTTTCATAGTTCTGACCAATCTAGAAGTAATAATCAGCCTCTTAAGTATAAGAAGATTGATTTTGCTTTATTATTCTTTTTCTTTCTTTCTTTTTTTTTTTAACCCAGTGGCACTTTATCATTGAGCTACATCCCAGACCTTTCTATAATTTTTTTTTTTTTTAAGAGAGAGGGACAGTGAGAAAGACAGAGAGAGAGAAACAACTTTATTTAGTTTTTCACATGGCCTTAGTTGCTCCAACACTTAGTTGTGTATGTGTTGCTGGGGTGTGAACCTGGGTACTTGTGCTTGCCAGGCAAGCGCCGAAACCACCGAGCCACCGCTCCAGCCCTATAAAATATTTTTTATTGGTTCTTTTTTAGATATATGTGACACAGGCAGATACAATGACATAATTATAAAAGCATGAAGCTTAACTTGTTCTAATTCAGTCCCCAATTTTTCCCCTTCTCCTTTCCTCCCACCCCCTGTTCTTTTCTGATATATAGGACGATAGAATTTACACTGATATAATTATAAAAGCTTAGAGTATACTTTAACTCAGTACCCCATTATTTACCCTTTCCCTCCCTGCCTCTCACCCCCTGTTCTTTTTAGATATACTTGACAATAGGATAAACATTCACATTTATATAAAAGCATGCAGTATAACATATTCTAATTCAGTCCCCAGTATTTCCCCTCCTTGCTTCTCTTCTCTCATTGATCTTTCTGTTATTTACTAATAGGTTGGTTTTTTTGTTTTGTTTTGTTTTTTACTTTAGTGATTTGTTGATATCCATGTTGGTGAGATTAAGTATGTGGATAGGTTTCTATATGCACATAGGGAAATTAAGTCTAATTCATTCCATAAAATTTTCCCTATCTCATTTCTTCTTCCTCCATTTCGTTCTTCTTTGTCTATTCCCCTGCTCTTTTCCTTATTCAGCCTTTGACTTTTATTTTTTCATTTTGAAACAGAGTCTCACTAAGTTGCTTAGAGCCTTGCTAAATTACTGAGGTTAACTTGGCCTTGAACTTGGGATCCTCCTGCCTCAGCCTCCCAAGTTAGTGGGATTGCAGGCATGTGCTCTTGTGCTCGCTTATTATTGTATTTCTGATTATTTTATTAGAGTGAACATTTGCATTGCAAATTACTTCTCATTCATCATAATCTTGGTTTTAAAAAATATAAGTCATTTAAAATTGATCAAGTCGGAATAGAGCAGTGGCTCAGTGGTTATGGTACTTACCAGGCACGCGCAAGGACGAGGGTACGAACCCCAGCACCACATACACAACGAGGTGTCAAAGCAATGAAAAACTACATAAAATTGATTCTCTCTTTTTCTCTTTCTCACTATTCCTCTCTCTCTTAAAAAAAAAATCAAGTGTCTTCTGACTATATGGATGACTTTACGTAAAAAAGCAGAAATCAGTATTTTGGTAATATTCAAAAGTGAGATTATTCACTCTACAAATAATTTGATAGATATAAAAGTAAAAATTTAGTAGTTCATTTCTTTTTAAATTAGTGTAATAAAGTTAATTTATCAGACACTTCTCTCCTTTTTTTTTTATTTTTTTTATTTTTTTTGGTATTGGGGATTGAACCCAGGGCTGCCCAATTACTGAGCCACATCCCCAGCCCTTTTCATTTTTATTTTGAGACAGGGTCACCCTAAGTTGCTGAGGCTGGCTTTCAACTTGTGATCCTCCTGTCTCAGCCTTCCAAATTGCTGGGATTATAGGCAGGTACCTCCATGCTTGGCTAAATATTTTTTTTAATTTTTTTCTACAATTCACACACATAGTATTTATTTTCCTGATGATAATTAGAATGAAAATCTATTAGAAGTAGCAGAAAAAATTTATCTCCATTTAAAAAAAATGCTCAGGGAAATAGGGAGAACTTGGTTAACAAGTACAAAGTCACAGCTAGATTGGAAGAAGTTCTGGTATTCCATTACACAGAATGGTTATAGTTAACAATATTGTATAATTCAGAATACCTAGAAGAAAGCGTTTTGAATCTTCTTGTAACAAAGAAATAAAAATCTTTTGAAATGATGATAACCTAAATGCCCTTAGTTGATCAGTATAAAATGTTTAAATGTACCAAAGCTTCATACTATACTCTGTAAAGAAAGAGGTATCATTATTACCTATTCAGAAAAAAAAGGTTTGGATGTTTTTTGTCCTGAGAGAGACTCTGAGTACATTGCTTATAAATACAGCCTGGACTTTGTATACTAGTCTGTTTATCTGTTAACCTATAAAGTATTTTATTTAAGCCAAGTGTGGTGGTGCATGCCTTTAATGCCAGAGGCTTGGGAGGCTGAGTCAGAAGGATCCCACGTTCAAGGCCAACATAAGCAAGACCCTATTGCAAAATAAAAATGGACTGGAGTTGTCGCTCAGTGGTTAAGTGCCCCTGAGTACAATCCTTAGGTTTTGTGCTTAGCCACTGAGCCATATCCCCAGCCCTTTCTATTTTTTTATTTTGAGACAGGGTTACTTAGGACCTGGCTAAATTTCTGAGGCTGGCTTTGAACTTGAGATCTTCCTACCTCAGCTTCCTGAGTTGCTGGGATTACAGGTGTGTGCCACTGCACTCAACAACAACAACAACAAAAAGTATTTTATTTGATGTTTGTGTGTCACTGAGCAGATTTTACCCTCTTTCTTTAGGAAACAGAAACCTCAGATTTGTTCTTGCATGATGATGATGATGAAGATGAAGATGAATATGAGTCTCGTTCATGGCGAAGATGAAATCTGATGCAAGCTGTATAATTTTTAGGAATATTGTTTAGAAGAACAACTTTTTAAAATTATTTAAAGAAGTCAATGAGCCAAAAAAATTTTTTATTTTTCTTTTCAACACAGTAGGTTTAAGGACAGCAAGTTTGCTATTTAAACACATCTCATAATTGTACATGATATTAAAGCACCAAAGGCCTAGTGACTTTTATGCAGTTGTGAAGATCCACAGGAATGACATGGATAATCTCTAGAGCCTTATTTTCCACACCACCTGTTTTTGTTGCTATTGGTGTTGGATTATGATGTAAATGACAGGGTGTTCAGAAATTTTATTTTGGATTATAATCTGCTGATAAAATTTCATTAAATGTCAAAATCGCCTGGAATCTCTTAACTCTCAGCTATTATGGATGGGTCGTCAGACAGTAGGAAATATTTGTAATTAAAATACTCTTTTGCTTTCAAGAGTTGTCTTGAAAGAAAAGTAAATTTATTTTAATTTTTTTCTTTTTACTGTGGAGGAGCCCAATTTGTATTCATTCTGAAGTTTTTTTCAGGTTTTTTATGTGCATTAGTACTATTTCAGTGAAAAATCACAACAAACTCTGTTGTTAAATGCTATAAGGCAATGATAGCATTGGTATTTCTGTCCTCTCATTAACTCTTGGACTTTTTCTGCTGCTGATCTTTGCTTTGATACTTAGAGAACATTTGTTCAGTTGATCTTTTTTCTTTTTAAACTCAAAATGTATTAGGCTTTCACCTGTTGACCCTTTCTTGTCCCGTTTTCTTCCTGTTTCCTTTTTAGTGGTAGGTGTGACTTACCCATTATTGAGATGAGTGATTTAGTTGGGCCATCAAGAGTCATTCCCCAATAACAGGTATAAACCATCACCTTAATAAATAAGTGGTATTTGGATGAGAATACAAGGGGAGAGTCACCAGCTTTTACCCATTCCCCCTCTTTTAAAGATTCAGTTTAGTTGTAGTTAGGGGAAAAAAAAGTTTAAATGTGTCTGAAATTTTTTTCCTAAATTTAAACCATGATGGCGAGGTGACTGGGGGTGGGGTGGGGGTGGGGTAGGAGGCTGGGTATGCTAGTAATAAATGGGAGTCATAACTTGACTTTGATCAGATGACCTTATATTTTCATAATTTTGTAGCTTGTTGCTATCCATGAATATATGCATCCTTTAGTAGACAGTTTCCTTTACTGTGTGCATTTTTACTGTACACTGTATAGAGTATCTGTTAAGTAAAATATATGTGTAAATTTATGTCCTTGTGTTCTGAATGTTAGATGGAAAAGCAGAGGAGCAACACTACACTGTATTGACCCCTGGGGAAATAAAATGATTAATGTACATAGGATGTCACTTTTTCAAGGATATACACATCTGTGTTTTTATATATGTGTGGTGTGAAAATTTGAAACCTCCTGTTGGCTTCAGAAGGTTCTTGGTGATCACTATATCAAGGATTTTGTTTCCTGAGGTAAAGACTGTTTCTGAAAAATAGAAACTATTCACTAAGAAACTTAAAACCATCAGGACTCTAGATTTACTTAGCTACAAAAGGTTAATTAAATCCCATGTTCTGATCATCCTTTCCCTTCTACTTATTTTCCTGGAATGATGTGTCAAACCAGGGTCATTTTTAAGTTTATGTAATTTTCCCTTCATAATAAGGACTTCCTCTTTTTAGGTTATTGTTGTATTTCTGGTAATATTGAAGCTAAAATAAGCTTATAAAAGAAGAACATTAGCATGGGGTATGTAGAATTAGCAATCTTGCTCCTTACTCCTCCATCATCTCTAATGAAATTTTCTTGATGTCTGTGGCTCAGTCAGTATATATTTTGAAAGATTCATTGTGGTGAATATTTTGAGTCCTGACAGTTTAAACGTGATAGAGGGAACAAAGGATTTATATATTTTTTGTACAAAGTTTTTTCTTAAACTGTATAATTTTGTAAATAATTTGTTTGTTTTTTTTTTCTTTTGTGTACTAAAACTACCAGCGTATAGATTTCAATAAGAATTGTTGTATTTTTGTATTTGGAAACTGAAAATTACAGTAAATTAATGGAGCTGTAAGAAAATTTTCAGTAGACAGTTCAACAGAATGAGATTCCTTTTCATATGATTTTTTTTACTTCAAAGTTGACATCTTACTATACTCTCACTGTAGAGAGAGTTGAGGATTTCTTTGATTTTTAGTTACTGGGGGCAGGGGATGAAAGAGAAGGGTGCTAAAGTGAAGAACAGATATGTGGTTTTTTTTCATTAAGGTTTGTGAGGTCCTTTGTATAAAACTTCATTTTCAGTGTACCTTAAATGGAATTAAAATGCTATTAAAATGTCCAAAGAATTCTAAAACATGCTTGATTTTAAAAAATGAATTCAAAATATGGATTGATTGTGTTATAAAATTTAATGTTAGTATAAAATAGTTGAGCATACACACTTTTACCCCTTTGGGTTTTTTTAACCTCTACCCTCAGATCTCCAACTATTAGAAAATCTCTTAAAAGTGAATATTTTACCATGACTTTTTTTTTCTTGACATCTTTATTTACAGAAATAACACAACATAGTAAATCTCTTAAAAGTGAATACCTACCATGACTTTTTTCTTAAGATCATTATTTATAGAAATAACATATAGCATCTGAAACAGAATTCTGCTGTTCTTCTTAAAGTATATGATATCTTTATAAGTAGTCGAGCAGCAATAAAAGCCACCAGTCTGACTAGGTCAGCTTGATTTACTGGATTTCTGCCCAAGCCTAAAAAGGTAACCCTCAAGATTGCAAAATTTCTCTCAATTTCTGCATATAACATTGGGAAAATATTGTCACCAGCTAAGATGATAGATTGGAACACAGCCTTGTTAAAGTGAAAAAGGTCCATGGTGATGGATCATTATTTCAAAAAACAAGAAAAAAAATCATGTGAAAAGGAATAGTGGTTCCTCTTGATGTATAGTATGCCTGTATTATAGTTTTTACCAAATTGTGAACTTGTGTAATAGTAAAATAGGAGATATTGTTGAATTTCTAACTGTTTATACATTTAAATTCATATATGTAATGTTTGTTTTATCAATTACAATCTGAATTTCTAAGAAGCATGTTGACTTTTGCAATAAAGATGCAATATGGAATGGTTCACAATTGGGAAAAAAAGATGAAAGTAATACAAATTTAAAATAATTTGAAAAATTTATGAACCATTCCAAAAATTATAACAATCACCAAAAGAGCTGTAATTCTGGCTTGTTCTGGAGAGAAAGAATATGCGTGTGTATGCTTGCTCATGAGAGAGAGTGTGAACAGTAGGTATGTATGCGTGCTTTCTGTTGGATTCATGTGCATGAACAAATGTCACTCACTATGAATTTGAGTTCAAAGTCACTGGCTGTTGAATGTTCAAGAAAACGACTCCCTCAACAGGGTAGTCTGGAGAATGAGAGAGAGAAATCTATTTAAGTGCTCCTTGTAAGTAACCTTATATAGCCATATTTATTGGTCCTGGATAGGTTTTAGTATCCCAAATATAAAGCACAAACAATATTATGAAAACAATTATATTTATCTTGCAGATATTTATTTTGTGTACCAATAATAGGAAGGACATTTTCCTTAAGTAGCATAGGAAAAAGGGAAAGACTACCTGGAAGAGAAGACTTAAAGATACAGCAGTTCTAAACGTGATGAAGATTTGTAAGGAGTAGCTGGAGAAGACAGTGATCTTACACACCAAGAACTGGGTGGCAGTAGGAAAGGGAAGGGAAGTATATCACTTAGGCTCCTGTTTTCTCATTGAAAAAATTGCTTTTCTATTAAAATTCCCCTTTTTTGCATTGTCTGAAAGAGCATTTATAAATTTCAGCTTATTCAGGAAAATATTAAAGAATGAGTTAAATTTAGTTTCATTCTTTTCACACAATTAGAGAAATTTTATTTGTATTCTACGTATTATGTAAATGGCAAATAAGCTATATGTGGGCATTTGTTTTGAATTGTAAGTGATCCTGTATATATTTATAATAAAATTAACTTCCGAGGCCTTTTGGAGGGACAAGATTCTGAACATAGTATATTGTATTCAAGAGTAACAAGTCAAATGTTTTACTAAGATGGAGTGCTTGTTAATAGAAATTATTGGTTTTATGGACAGTTTTACTGATTCTGATGTCAGCTGAGCAAAAGCCACGGATAGACTTTGAATCATGAGCCCCAGCATATTACTTAGTCTGGATTTAGTTAACACAATTATGATTGTACATGTCAACATATGGAATATTGAATGAAAAGACTCAGGGTTGCTTTAAACTAAGTGGGACCAACATTTTCCTATAGGGTAGACTTGCTCATTTTGTACTTAACTTTTTATTTTTTTCTACAAGTTTTTACTTGTGTATTATAGTTGTACATAGTGATGGGGCTTGTTGTTAGATATGTGTACCTGCACACAGTATAATGATAAAATTTGGCCAATATCATTCCCCAACATTTTGTATTTATTTTTAATCTCAAAGACCTACTTAAGGGGCCAGCCATCACTGACTCAAGAAAAAAGGAAAGGAAAAAAGAGCTGCTATTGTATGCATTATGAATTAGCCTTTATTTATGTTAAATTCCTTTTATTGCCAACAGATCTGTTTTCAACAGGATCATGTCTACCTTTCGGCCTCTTACACATTCTGCAGTCATCCTTAGGTTAATTAAACCACTTCAGTATTCTGAGATAGGAGACTTGATACAGGTGAAATTAAGATCAGAATAGAGTTCTATTGATTGTTTGAAAAATATTATTGGTGGTTATGGTGTTTGTGGTAGTCATTAAAATAAATACGACAAACACTGCTCTTTTTCTTGGTGTTTATATTAAATGATCATTCTTTTTGGTGAAAGAGCAGCTAGAAAAGGCAGCCTTAATATATAATAGCTTGTTTTGGATGCATTTTGTTTTTAAGAGGAATAGTGAGAAAGAATCAGTTTTATTTAGTTTTTCATGTTGCCTTCATTGCTGACACTTCATTGTGTATGTGTTGTTGGGTTGGAACCTGGGTCCTTGGGCATGCCAGGTAAGCACTGTAACCACTGAGCCACCAAGCATGCAGCATTTTTTACCTCTCCTCCGTCTTCTAATCACTTTATGGAGTTCTGTTTTGTGTGCACATGCGGACACATGCTATCAATTGAGCCTTGGTGTGTTTATTACTGAGCTACATCCCCAGCCATTTATTTATTCGTTTTATTTTGAGACAGGGTCTCATTAAGTAGCCGAGGGTCTTGCTAAGTTGTCCAGGTTGGCCTCAAACTTGTGATCCTGCCTCAGCATCCTGAGTTGCTGGGATTATAAGTGTGCACCACTGTGCCTGACTAATGTTCTTTCTTTCTTTCAATTTTATTTATTGTCATAAATCAATTTTATTCATCTAGATTTGGTTTTTCCAACACTTAGTTGCGTATGTGGTGCTGGTGTTTGAACCTGGGTCTTTGCACATGCCAGGCAAGCCCTCCAACTGTGGAGCCACCACTCCAGCCTTAATTTTGTTTCTTGATGAATTGGCCTGAAGATCGAGTCTGCCTCCATATTCAATTTGAGTTCTTAGACTAGATGCTTCCTGTTTATATATGTAAATATGTTTTCTGCATAAGTTATCGAGTTCCAGTCTCTGAACTATAGTTATTTACTCTGGTATTTTTAATATTTAAACCTGTAGGGGGCTCCAAAAGGCAAAATTTAGTCTTAATAGCAATAACTAAATCTTCACAGCAACTTGGAATGAGACATATTTTACATTATAACCAGTATACACACAGACCCCAGACAAGTTTACAAGACAGTATTTAGGCTTTCTACCCAACACATCTGGCATTTTTATTCTATTAGATAAAAATTCTTGTCTGTACCCACTATTTGGCTTTCAAGGTTGCAATTTGGAAAACTATATTATTGAGTTAATTTTGGGATGAATTGAATTTTTAAATCTGTTGTCTACACTGTGACATCATCAGTAATGTTTTGAATATAAAATGATATAACTATTTTGGTTAGAAAAGTGGTCTGAAGTTGGCCCTTAGTCTACAAAATGAAAATGCATACATTAACTTCTTAATTATTTGATATTCTTTCTTGAACCTGAAAGGTGTTTTATTTCTTCAAGAAGACAACTTCTGAGTGACTTTTTTTTTTTTTTTTTGAGAGGGACAGTGAAGTAGAATCAGTTTTATTTGGTTTTTCATTTGGCTTTTGTTGCTTGGACACTTTGTTGTGTAGGTGGTGCTGGAGTTTGAACCCAAATCTTTGTGCATGCCAGGCAAGTGCAGTAACCACTGAGCCACTGCTCTAGTCCCTCTGAGTGACTTTAAACTTGCATACAGATTTTGTATTTTTGTCATTTGCCCTCTTGGGAAATGGGTGGAATAATGCTGTATTGGTGCTATTTTTTATGCAAATTCAAGTCCCTTTGCAGAAATTAGTTATATATATATATATAAATATATGTATAATTATATATACAGATATATAATTATATGTATATATATAAACTGCCTGTGAAATCCATATAACTACTATTTAGCATCTATGTATCAATAAAAGTTAATTTGGCTTTCAGTTTAATTTTGCACTTATTTTAGCATTCACCTTCGCTATCAATGATTCAAAACAAATCAATTTTAATTTGTGAGAAAATTGTAATATTCTAACATTGTGCCATTGTCACCCTTTTTGAACAAGTATCCCTATAAGTTTATAATATAAAACCCTGTATAAAATTATTACCTATCCTTACACATTTTCTTTCTTTTTAAAAAAAAACTTGATAATTTTAATTTCTGCATTGAATTTTTTTACTGTATTTAAATTTTTCTTTTTAATATATTCTTGTTCATAATTACAGGGTAAATTGTGATATTTCTATACCTGTATATAATGTGTACTCATAAGATCAGGGTAGTTAGATCATTTCTAACTCATTATTTAGGTTTGGAAGCTTCAGACTCCTCTGTAGTTCTTCATAAAATATAAAGTAGGTTATTGTGAACTATGAGGTAGGGCACTAGAATTTAATTCTTCCTTTATGCTTTGGTAATTCTTACCCTGCCTTCCTGCTTCCCTGACCTTCTTAGCCTCTAGTGATTACTATGCTTCTACTTTGAGATGACTGTCTTATTTAGCAACTACTTGTGAGAGAACATGTGACTTTTGTCTTTCCATGTGGGCTTATTACACTTCATGTCCTTCAGTTCCATCCACTTTGCTGCAAATAACAGGATTTCATTCTCTTATTGTTAATAATATTCCATTGGGTATACGTGTCACATTTTCTTCATCCATTCATTCATTAAAGGGACATCTTGGCTATTGTGAATGGTGCTGCAGTAAGCAACAAACCTGGCAGCACAGAGATATCTCTAATATGCTGATTTCATTGTTGGCTGGGTCATATGGTAGATTTTAGTTTTTTGAGGAACCTCCATACCTTTCTCCATAATGGCTATACCAATTTACATTCCCGGCAAGTCTTTATACGAGTTCTCTTTGCATCCTTCCCAGTATTTATGTATTTATTATTATTATTATGTTGTTGTTGTTGTTGTTATTTTGATAGTACCCATTCTGACTGGATTGAAATGATATTTCGTGGATTTGATTTGCATTTCCCTGATGGCTAATGATGTTTACCATTTTGTCATATACTTGTTAGCCAATTGTATTTCTTCTGAGAAATGTTTGTTCAGATCATTGCTCATTTTCATTTTTTTTTAAAGAGAGGGATAGTGAGAGAAAGACAGAAACAACTTTATTTAGTTTTTCATCTGGTCTTTGTTGCTTCAACACTTAGTTGTGTATGTGGTGCTGGGGTTTGAACTCAGGTCCTCGCACATGCCAGGCAAGTGCCGCAACCATTAAGCAACCGCTGTAGAGCCTCATTTTCATTTTTTAAAGAGAGGGAGACAGAAAGAATCTATTTTATTTTTTCATGTGGTTTTTGTTTCTCCAACACTTAGTTGTGTATATGGTGCTGGGGTTCAAACCCTGGGTTTGAACCTGCGAGGCAAGTGCTCTAACTGCTGAGTTACCACTCCAGCCCCTCATTTGCTCATTATTATTTTTGTTGTTGTTTTGTTTTGGTTTTGGTTTTCTTTCGGGGCTGAGGACCGAACTTGGGGCCTTGCGCATGCTAGGCAAGCTCTCTGCCACTGAACTAAACCCCAAACCCCCTCATTTGCTTATTTTTAACTGGATTATTCTTTGAAGTTTTGCATTTCTTCTATATCTTAGATATTACTCCTTTGTCAATGAATAGTTTGCAGATGTTTTCACACGTGCATTAGGTTGTCCTATTCACTTTGTTGATTATTTCTTTTACTATTTAGATGCCTCTCAGTTTGATACATAATTCTGGTTGTCTATTTTTGCTTCTGTTGCCTCTGCTTTTGAGGTTTTATCCAAAAATCCATTGCTTAAGTCCTTTACTTGAAATGATTTCCTCAGTTTTTCTAGTAGTTTTCTACTTTTGGGTCTTATATTTAGGTCTTTGATCCATTTTGGTTTGACTTTTTTTTTTTAATATGGTGAAAGGGGTTAAGTTTCAGCCTTCTGCACATGATCTCCAGTTTTCCTGGAGATCATTTATTAAAGAGGCTGTGCTTTCTCCAGGATACATCTTTGGTGCCTGTGTTGAGAATCAGTTGGCTACGGAGGCCTGGGTTTAACTCTTTTCCACAGGTCTACCCTTAATCTTGGACAGGTATTCAGTTTGTCTCATTGCATGACGAGCTTTCTCAGTCTCTGAAACATGAAGAGAAAGTTTGGAAACGTGTTGATGAAAATATTAATTTCTTCTGAAGTCCATAGAAGAAAACCATTAAGTCTGCCAAGTAATAGAATCAGCACTAATCATGAAAAAATGAGTTACTTATACATTTTCAGTATTTCTAAACCTCCTGTACTTTTCTTTTAGAACTCCTTAGGTAATAAACCTGACTTTCCCATAATACCATGGGACCAAGCAAATATTTTCAGTTAAATGTTTATGATTTCCAAATACTTACTTTAAAACAAACTGTCATATGATGAGTGTAGACTGGTTGACCCAGCTAATGGGCTGAATAATTTGCCTACATTCTGTGCTTACAACATCATTTGAGACAGGTGTTCTTACCTCTTTGTTTAGCTTGAACAGTTGGAAAGACTGGCTCCCCTGAGGTCACAGCCTGAGGTGGTGGAATCAGGGTTTGAACATGGGTTTGACTCCAGAGTTAAATGTTCTTAAACTCTGTGCTCTTTTGCTTCTAATAAAATGGAAAATTGCAAGTCTGTGAAATGTCACTGATCTTTTGTATTAGTGTCTGTCAAACACTGCCATTCTAGTTCCATCTATTTCATCTGCCTTGGATTGGAACCTAGGTCCCTTGGGGAGCGACGTTGTGTTGGAAACCAGAGAGAACTGTTTGTTTATGCTAATTTGTAGGGAAACATTTTGAAGTAATAATCTTCTGTGACCTCCACAATGTACAGCCAGCCAATTTGATTTATTTCACAACAATTTGGCTATATCATAACCTATGTTTATTTTATTTTCAATTTTATCTTAAATATTTTCCCTGTGGCAAACTGAATTATGATAATCTTGCAGTATTTCCACCTTGCTTCTTTGTGTTTTTTAATATTTCTGGTGCCTTCTTCCTTTTAACCTTGGCATTATAAAAATCCTGTTGTACATAACTAAGTTTACATGCTTTAATGGTGTTTTCATATAGTATACTAAATTTTCTAGACAAAGTGCTGAGTATAGCAGTGTTCACTTACAGTTGTTTTTATACCATAGAATTTTTTAAAAGAGGAAGAAAGTGAGAGAAAGAATTTTATTTAGTTTTTCATCTGGCTTTGTTTCTCCAACACTTAGTTGTGTACGTGGTGTTGGGGTTCAAATCCAGATCCTTGTGCATGACAGGCAAGTGTTCCAACCACTGACCCACTACTCTTGTCCTGCCATAATTTTTTTTTTTTAAGAGAAGGACACAGATAGAATCAATTTTTTATTTAGTTTTTCATGTGACCTTTGTTGCTTTGACACTCCATTGTGTTTGTGGTGCTGGGGTTCAAACCCATGTCTTGTGCATGCCAGGCAAGTGCCACAACCACTGAGCTATCGCTCCAGCCCCCTGCCATAGCTTTTAAAAAGAATATATTCTCATTGAATAAAACTGATGTTCACGTCATTGTTCTGTTTAAAAAGTTGATTTTTACATGTTCAGATTTTTTTTTTTTTAGAGAGAGAGGGAGAGAAAGAGACAGAATCCATTTTATTTAGTTTTTCATCTGTTTTTTGTTGCTCCAAAAAGACAGAAACAACTTTATTTAGTTTTTCATCTGGTCTTTGTTGCTCCAACACTTAGTTGTGTACGTGGTGCTGGGGATCGAACCTGGGTTCTTGTGCATGCCAGGCAAGCACTGTAACCACTGAGCCACCACTCCAGCCCCCAGATTTTTTAATTTTAGTGAAGCTCTTATAATTCTTGTGAATTTCTGTTTCACAATTTTGCAACTACAAAATGTTTATTGACTAGTGATTTATTTTTAAAGAGAGGGAGAATCAACCCTTTATCCAGTTTTTCATGTGGCCTTCGTTTTTCCTACACTTCCTTGTTCCTGTGGTTCTGGTGCTCGAACCCGCATCCCTGCGCATACTAGGCAAGTACTGCAGCTGCTGAGCCACCACTCCAGCCCTTACTAGTAATTTGTATGGTAATAATTGTCATCTGAAAAAAAGAAATGTCAGGCAAGGTGACATATGCCAGTAATCCCAGTGGGCTTGTTTAGTTTTTCGTATTACTCCAACACTTAGTTGTATATGTGTTGCTGGTGTGCTAACCCATGTACTCGTGCATGCCACCATTGCAGTGCCGTTTTTTTGTTTTTATTTTTGAAGAGAGAGGGACAATGAGAGAGAAGGAATCAATTTTATTTAGTGTTTCATGTGGCTTTCGTTGCTCCGACGCTTCGTTGTGTACATGGTGCTAGGCTTTGAACCCCAGTCCTCGTGCATACCAGGCAAGCACTGTAATCACTGAGCCACTGCTCCAATCCCTGAGACCCTGTCTTGAAATAAAAAGTAAAAAGGGCTGAGGATGTGAGTCAGTGGTTGTCTTTGGGTTCAATCCCCAGTATTTAAAAAAAAAAAAAAGGGGGGGGCTGGAGCGGTGGCTCAGCGGTTTCGGCGCTTGCCTGGCGGGCACGAGGACCCGGGTTCGAACCCCAGCACCGCGTACGCAGCTGAGTGTTGGAGCAGCTAGGGCCATGTGAAAAACTGGGTAAAGTTGTTTCTCTCCTTCTCTGTCTCTCTCACTGTCCCTCTCTCTTTAAAAAAAAAAAGAAAAAAAAAGGATGTAATCTGTCTTGAGGGAGAGAGGGATTTTTTTTTTTTTAAGTGAGAGGGACAGTGAGAGAGAGAGAGTTTTTCATGTGGCTTTCGGTGCTGTGAGACTTTGTTGTGTTTTGGTGCTGGGGTTTGAACTCACGTACTTGCCCATGCCAGGCAAGCACTGTAACTGCTGAGCCACCTCTCAGGCCCCAAGAGTGGACTTTTTGTTCTTTGACAGCCCATGAGAAAATTAATAGGTTCAATGGAAAGTTTTTTGTTCTTGACAAATTTTGTAGCCACAGGGAATATTTCCAGTATGAAAACTGTATCAAGGAAATTCCCGAGACAAAAGAGAATGATTATAACATTCTGCTAGTAACACAGTACATGTTTTTAGAAAGATAATTCTCCCTAAAAGCAAAATTGAATTGTGTCATGTTTTTAAAATATTTCTATCATTGACTGGTTAAAAAAAAGTATGCATGCTGTTATTAAAGAATTATAAACATGTTTTGCTCTGAAATATTAAAGATGGGAAAGAATTTTATATAGAGAATTTAATTTCTTAGAGTTATAACTTTTTATTTTTTGAAAATTGTCTACCAGTAGCTTTAAAGCACTTCTGTCCCTGTGATTTATTTAAATCCTAATAAATTATACATTTCTGCACTTAAGCCATTCATGTGAAAATTATTTGGAGTCATCTCAATGGAATGGTGCTCTGTGGTCTCCTGAGGCCCCAAGTATGTCAGAGAAGTTTAATTCACTCTTAGTTTTATATCTTCAAGTAAATATTATTGATAAGTCAGATAAAGTTAAGAAAAAGTCTTTAAAGATTAAATTATTAAATGTACTTAAGAGTAAGGATATGCTTATGTAGGAACTCTTTATGGAACGCTTCTGTACTGAGTTCTTAATATTTTTTGAAAGTTTTTTTGAGAGTTTAAACACTTAATTAATTTCTTGGAAATGCTATTGCCCTGCCCCACAAAAAAGGTAGAATCTAACTGGGGCATTCAGATGTGCACAGAGCTGTTTCATCATTGTGAAAACAGCTACCCAGTGATTTTTGTCTTGCTGTGTTGCGGAGCCTGGCCTCAAACTCTCCGTCCTTCTGCCTTGGCCTCTCATTGTCTCTCCTGTTTTATGTCTTGAGGGATTGCCCTTTTATTCATTCTTAGGTTTTGATTGTTGTCATTGACAGTAGTTTCATGTTCCATAGTCTTAGGGTGGCAGAATTGGTTACAATAAAAGATTTCAATTGTTTTCCTTTCTTTGCAGTCTACGTTAGTCAGAATCCAAAGAAAGTCTGCATTCTTAAAAAAAAGGAGACAAGGTACAATAAGGCTTGATTGTGTTCAACATTCTAGTAGGGTCATCCTCTTATCTCTCCTGCCCAGAAACATGGATTTTTTTTTACATGTTCCTTAAGTGAGAAATTAAGAAAACATATTAGGAGAGATGGGATAAAATATGCTGCATACAGATGCCCTTTATTAACTTAAATAAATGATTAAGTGAAGAACCAGGAGAGGTAATAAAGAGCAACCTACCTCTGCCTTTTATTTGGTTATTTTTCGTTTTATTTTACCACAGTTTTAGTGGTGCTAAGAAGAAATAATTACACACTTGGAAATGGAATTACAAACATTATGATATGATATATTCCATATATTTTTTTAGTGTCAGTCCTGATTTTGCTAAGTATGTACAAATAGGGCATTTAACCATTGCTCAATAACTGTTCATATTTCAGTTCTTGCTACTTGTGTGAACTGAGATTAAGTCTTTTGAAGACTCAGTTTACTCATAAAAATAGGCATTTTAAAATTATTACCCATTTAATGTTCACAGAGTTGGAATGAGCATTATAATGAGGTAATATCACTAAAGGTACTTTGTGAAATGTACATCACCATTAGCAGATCATCTAAGCTTCATTACCTTGTCTGAATGGAGGGTTATTTTTACTTCTTTTTTTTTTATTGGTGCAACATAGTCTTACATAATGAGGGGATTCATTATTATGTAACAACGAATCATTCATTCTCACATAATGATAATGTAACATGAACCTATTACATATCCAGGATCCCCCCACACTGTTCTCGTACCTCCTCCGTAATCTCCCGTATTACAAATATTAATGTGTATATACATATATAGTAATTTTTAAAAAATTTTTCTAGTTTCAAATGCCCATATGAGTATTATTTAGCTTTTCAGGGGAGTGAAACCTACCATACAGTATTTATACTCCCACATTTCCCTCTCCTACCTCCCCCTTCCTACTTCCCCACTCCTCCCTCTTTCATACCTAGTTTCCCCCTAGATCATAAGTTATTCTGACTATGTTGAGTCTGTTATATAAGCTCGGCTATCTTTCACCTTATCCTTAGTTTTACTCTAGCTTCCATATATGAGAAAAAACATTTGCTGTTTGAGTCTCTGAGCTTGGCTTCTTTTGCTCAGCATAATTTTTTTTCCATTTCCATCCATTTACCTGCAAAGGCCATGATTTCATTCTTTTTAATAACTGAGTAGAATTCCATTGTATGTATGTATGTATGTGTGTGTGTGTATATACATACAGATATATATATGTTTGTATGTATGTATGTTTGTTTTGGGATCCATTCATTCCATAAAGGGCATCTGTGTTGATTCCATAATTTAGTTATTGTGAATTGTGCTGCTATAAACATGGATGTAACTGTGACGCTATAATATGCTGATTTTATATCTTCTGGGAAGTAGCCAGGAGTGGAATAGCTGGGTCATATGGGGGCTCCATCCCTAGTTTTTTGAGGAGTCTCCATACTGCTTTCTAGAGTGGCTGTTCTAGTCTGCAGTCCTACCAACAGTGTACAAGTGTTCCTTTGTCCCCACATCCTCTACAGCATATGTTGTTGTTTGTATTCTTCATCTTTGCCAGTCTGACTGGAGTGAGATGAAATTTTAGTGTAGTTTTGATTTGCATTTCTCTGATAGAGATGTTCAACATGTTTTTCATGTTTGTTGGCCTTCTGTATTCTGTTGAGAAGTTTCTGTAGCTGGCCATGGTTTTTTTCCCTGAATGGAGTTATTTTCAGCCACAATTGAATTTCCTGAGTGGGTTATTAAATCATATGGAATCGCCTAACAGAATGTATTAGCAATGTTGAGACAAAGAAGAAGGGAACATTTCATACCTGACTTTACATCTGTATATTTCTATAATACACCATAATAGTCCACTAGATACAGACAACTAGATCTTAGATAACAGTATTTTCTAATCCTTAGTGCACAATACATGGAGCCATGAGGGGAACCAAGTGCAGTATGTTTTGATAGTCTTATGAGTCACCTACTGCAGCTGTATGAAGGGATTCCCTCTTTCCGGACATCTAGAATCCCTTCAGTTTTCTTTATATCACGTAACAGAATAGATACTTCCAGTCTTGCTATTTGGCGTGGGTATTTATTTAGTAGCCATACTTGAGAAACACTCTTACTGGCTGTTCTGTTGGTTGTCATCTGATCTGCTCCAGTCAGATGAGTCTTTTAGAGTAAATCTCTTAGTTAGGTAAAATGAGATTTTTTTTCCTTGCCTTTATTCTGTGAGGTGTATGTACTTGAATATAAAAAGGCAGTCAATGAATTGTTCTTTAGGGTGTGATCAAAGAAAAATTAAAATAGAAAAATTGATGATAACATTTTATATAGGGAATGGATTTGTTTGGAAGATACTAGAATAGCTGTTAAATAGTTGCATTTTTAGTACAAAGTCTGAAAAAACTACACAACTTATTTATGGACTTTGTTTCTGGAATAAAGGCAGAAAAGTAGCTAACAGAAAGCTGTCATTTTTGCCAGTTCATAACTTTTATAAAATTGATACTCTGGAAAAATGTTATTAAAATAAACATTTTTGGTGGGATATATTATAACCATTAAGCAAGTGATGTATTGACCAATCCATGACAAAAAAAAATGTTTTAACACATGAGAATATTCCACACATTTTGTCTGGAAATCATATTTTGCGTGTGGCACTGGGGATGGAACCCAGGGGCGCACTACCACTGAGCTACATCCTCAGCCCTTTTTATTTTTTGACAGGATCTTGATAAATTGCCTAGGCTGGCCTCTAATTTATAATCCTGCATATGCCTACAGAGTTGCTGGGATTACAGGTTATACCACCATGCTTGGCCTCCTGGTCATTGTAATAAAGGCATGTTGAAAGTGAAGAGGGGGTAGGAAGCTAGCACAGCAAAGAATCACTTCTCCATGCAGTGGCCCATGTTTGTAAGCCCAGCTACTCAGGAGGCTGAGGCAGGAGGATCACAAGTTCAAGGTCAGCCTTAGCAATTTAGTAAGTACCTTAGCAATTTAATGAGCCCCTGACTCAAAAATTAAAAGGACTAGAGATGTAGCTCAGTGGTAAAGCTCCCCTGGGTTCAATTCCTTGAAATATATAAATAAGTAAATCAAAAAAATAGGACTGGGGATGTAGCTTAGGGGTGAAATGCTCCTGGGTTCAGTCCCCACTATCATGAAAATCAATTCATTTGTGACCTGAGGGAGACTTCTTTTTTCTTCTGTGAGACTATTTTTATTTCTCTATTTTACACTTTCTTAGTTTGTTATGGCTTTCTATTTAGAAAAGTAAGTTGGGGGGCTGGAGTGGTAGCTCTTCGGTTATGGCCCTTGCCCGGCATGCACAAGTACACAGCGGAGTCTCGGAGCAATGAAGGTCACATGAAAAATTAATTTTTTTTTTCTCTCTCTATCTCTCTCTCACTGACCCTCTCTCTTTAAAAGAAAAATAAGTTGGTTGGTGGTTTTTTTTTTTGTTGTTGTTGTTTGTTTGTTTGTTTGCCAGTTCCCTATGGCAAAGGATTTCTCTCTCTCTAGGAATAAAGGAGGTTGTTGGCAACGTGATTCCCTCTGGCATAAACCAGGAGCACTACGCTCAGTTCATAGGGAGTCCCTTTTCTTTGCTTTCTGCTTTATTCTTTCTTATAGTTGTAGCAATTAACTTAATGTGAAGCCAGAGGCAAAGTTGCACTTAGAATTTAAAATCAAAACAGGGATAGCAGGTGTGAAATTTTTGATAATGGCTTTATCTGGACTAGATCTGGAACATTAGATGAAAGGACTTTTTCCACCAATAGTACCTGTGAATTCCATTCTGACATTACACAGTAACCCCAAAAGGTAAGCCACTGAGTAAGACTGTCTTATAACTGAAACAACACTTTTTTTTTCAGGCCATAAACTCAAGGATTATGTATTCATTCAAACCTTTACATTTTTATAGTACTTTCTACTGTGGGATCACAAATTGCATGTGAGTTTGGGGCTTTTGTTGCAGGAAAAGATCATTCATTATCACCACTCCATGTGTTAGTAGTAATACTAAAAAGCAACTTTGAGAATTTATGAAGAACTTATTGACCAAATGAGTATCATCTACACATTTGTTGCAGAAGTACATGGTAAGTACAGAGGATAGATAGATCCTTGCCATTTCTCCTCATGCATGCTGATTCTGCATAAGCTTAGTAGCTTAGATTTTTTTTTTAGAGAATTTCCCCTCTCTTCTGAGTAATCAGAAGCTGGTAACTCCAAGAAAAAGAGAAACTTTGGAATAATTTGTTTAATTTTCTTCCTTTTCCTCACTGTCTGATTTAACAGTTATTTTAAGGCACTGCAGATATTTCAGTAAAGGATGCAATTCTGGATATTGTTTTTTTTCTCTCTCTCTCTAAAGAGAGAAGGACAGAGAGAGGGGGAGAGAGAATAATTTTTTTTTTTTTTTTTTAGTTTTTCACATGGCTTTCGTTGTTCTGACACTTAGTTTTGTACATGGGTGCTGGGGTTTGAACCCGTGTGCTTGCACAAGACAGGCAAGCACTGTAACTGTCGAGCCACCATTCCAGCCCCTGGATATTGCTTTTTAAAGGTAATAATATTTGTCTTAGAGTAAAAATACCTGAGCAGAAGTTTGTGAGGAACAATTAAGTGAAAATAGTGATTTTGAATATATACATAGACAAAATGTTTTGCTGCAGTGTGGCACAAAAGATATAACTCGGGGCTGGAGCGGTGGCTCAGCGGTTTCGGCGCTTGCCTTGCAGGCATGAGGACCCGGGTTCAAACCCCAGCACCGCATACACAACTGAGTGTTGGAGCAACTAGGGCCATGTGAAAAACTAAATAAAGTTGTTTCTCTCTTTAAAAAAAAAAAAAGATATAACTCACCATTTTGGGTAGTCATCAAAGTGTTATCTCTTGGGGCTGGAGCAGTGGCTCGGCGCTTGCCTGGCATGCTGGGGTATGCGGGTTCAAACCCTAGCACCACGTATACAACAAAGTGTCCGAGGAATGAAAGTCATATGACAAACTAAATAAAAAATTGCTTCTCTCTCTCCCTCACTGTCCCCTCTTTCTTAAAAAAATGTTCGTTCTCTCTTCACTTATTTTTATGGCTTATAAAAAGCTTGTGATTCTACTTCAGATCAGTTGAATTCTGCTATGTGAGAGCTTATGTATTTTTACAGACCATGCAGCAACTACACATGTCCTGGAGATTAAAAATGCCTGGAGATGGGGCTGGAGTGGTGGCTCAGCAGTTACAGCAATTGCCTGGCATGCACGAGGACACAAGTTCAAACCCCAGCACCACGTATACAACAAAGTCTCAGAGCAACAAAAGCCACATGAAAAACAAATAAAATTGATTCTCTCTCTCTCTCTCTCCCTCTGTCTGTCCCTCCCTCCCTCCCTCCCTCTCTCCCCCTCTCAAAAAAAATGCATGCAGAGGGAAATAGAAATGTGAATAATGTGGGTAGGAGGAACTACATATAATATGCTTTACAGCGAACAGCTCTTGGAGTTACTTGGTCTGTGTACAGAAAACAGTGCCATTTCCACAGCCTGTACAGATTATGTAGTCTAGTAAAACATGGTGGCACACACCTGTAATCCCAGACTCAGGAGGCTGAGTCAGGAGGATCACAAATTCAAAGACAAACTCAGCAACTCAGCTTTGCCCTAAGCAACTAGGTAAGATTCTGTCTCAAACTAAAAAATAAAACAATCAGGGAGTATTGCTAAATGGTCAAGCGCCCCTGGATTCAATTCCCAGTACCAAAATACAAATCAAAAACAGAAGAACCAGAGAAAACTTTGTTTGCATGTTGGCTTCTGTTTTGTCAGTACAGCTAATGGAATGCATGCTTTACTCAGCCGGTGTGTGTTTTCCCCACATTTGGATATAGGAGCTAATGTGCTACTTCCAGAGAGCTTGGTTTTAGATAATAGACTCTCTTCTCTTTGTGGTATTTCTATTTGAATTTTACAATTTAGCATCTCTTCAAGAGTTGTTGATGCTAAAGTCTAAGTTCATGGGGGTGGGTGGGAAGTAGAGGGAAGGTGAATACTAAAAGAATTAATGTTTTTGTATCATTTCAGATCTTAATTTCTTCTAGGATCTCCTGTGCATCCTCTGCTGTAGCCATCTCAGTTGAACAGGAATGGAGAGGAAATACAGGGGCATTAGGGAGAGGATGGTTATAGAGTAGGTATGAACTCATGCCAGTCAGAAGTCCTTGCTTGAAAGATGAGATAGTCATTTCCAGTCCACAGCAGAACATGCTATGCTGTTGGTCTGTCCTAGGTGGAGTAGGGTTCTGTCCTGCCCCACTCAGTATTGCATATTCTCATTAGCAGTGTGCTATCATAACTAGCTATTAAAATCAACCCCCATTTTTTCTGGGCAAGTAAAGCAATATTTCAACACTTTTATTAATGGCCCATCAGTGGTACTCATTACGGAATACTGCAAAGATTTACACAGGATACCAGTTTATGCACTAGCAATACAATTCTCCCTCCTCTCCACACAAGAAAGCATTAGAGAATGCAAGGGAGAGAGTGACTTCATTGTAGGGGATAACCTCAAATCTCCCCTAATTTAGGACGGTGTGTCTTTTATAAAGCCATGACATAGGATGTTGAGAATCACTGACTTTGAATAGCAACTCTGAAATCTGAGTGCACACTAGTGGGTTCCTAGGGAACATTTAAAAAATACTGGACCCAGGCTCTCAAGATTCTGATTAATAGTCCTAAAAGAGAAGCTTGGGTATAGAGCTACACACACATACTCTCAATATAAACATGCATATCTATGTATACATATATGTATGTATGTGTGAAAAAAATATAGTGAACTTCCCCAAGTGATTCAGTTATGTAGTGTGGGAAGTCCTTCCTATATCATTCCATATGTTGATGACACATTAATTAAGCAGCAGGATATACTTTATGTTCCCAAAGAGGTGTAAAGACACAGTCACTGTGACATTTTGCATACAAGATCTGAGTGCCACAGGTGTCATTGAAGGGAGCTAATCTCCAGTCTCCAGCATAGGCTGGGGCAGAGCACAGGGAAAAAGACCCCAGCTCTGAAGATTCTAATTCAGTAGTCCTAAAAAAAGAGTTAGCAAATCATGTGTCCTACAGCCCTGTCCTAGTCACCATGTTAATACTAACCTTCCTGCAAATCTTCCCTAGAACATGAAGGGGAATTATGCTCCACTCAAGGATCATATGAAAAGTCACTGTGACTGGGAATATTCGAGGAGGTAAGGTAGAACCTATAGTATCGATCATGAAAGCAATAACTATCTGAAGGGTGAATTCTTTGTAAAATGCCCAGTACTGTCATTCTCATAAGTTGACCACAGTAAGCCTATCTTGAGGATAATAGCTCTTTATGAGCTTTTATAACTGAGCACATATTTTGGACTGTTCCTAAAAACTCATAACATTTCAAGGTGGGTACTTTTATTATTCCATTTTGCCAATGAAGAAATCAAGGGACTGACAGGTTAACTTGCACAAATCACAAAGCCAGTGAGCAGTAGAGCCAATGCTTCAATCCAGATGTTCCCCTCTCAGAAATGGCCCCAGCATAGCACTCCACACTCCAGATCATAGTACCCCAAGGGGGCTGTTTTACACCATCTTCACAGACTCAAGAAAGGTACCAGTAGAGTTTATTTTGGCCAAATTTGTAGGAAGGCAAAAAATGGAGGTTTGGATCACTTCAGATTTATATGTGATGATTTTAAAATTTATAAATTTATCATGCATTTAACAACCATAAGACTGCTTTTAGAATGGTTATGGAAATTTCCTAACGTTGCTTAAAAGAATAGCAACCTAATTCTTTTCATTCCCTAGCATTAATTTTAGCCCCCATAAATTTAACTCCTATTATTATTGCTTAATATGATATTTAAGTATTGGAAAACATGAAGAGAACTTGCTCTGACAATTTTATTGTGCCTTCCAGTTTAAACAAATATTGTCTTGGGGGCAGTGATGCATTCACTATTATTATTTCCTGTCATCACTGTATATACACATTTTTTTCTATTTGTGCCTCTTTTATACTCATTCTATTCTTCAAAAGTGTCTTTATGAAGATACATCTGTTTAGCTTTGGTGATTAGCAGAAACATTAGCGAACCTACTGTTTCAGAGCATAAATAATTAATGTATGTGCCTCATTAATTTCTTCTGAAACTGACTCTTGTTAGACTACAGTTAGATATATTTCTTGAATTAAGACCAGATAGAAGGAACAGTGACTCTGCCTATTTTGAAAATAGGCCATTTACTTTTGAAGGAAAATTATGACATCTGAGTCTCAGTGGCAATAAGAGAAAATCTGTTTTACTAAGATGCAGTGTGTCTTCTGTTTGCATCATGAGGTGTCTGTTTGTCAATCTGTTTCTCTAAATCTCCACAAAAGCTACCTTTTAATCAAACAGATCCCAAACCCAGGGACCTTTCTAAGCCTAGGTGTGACCTCCTTTATCCCTTTGCTTTGTAAAAGAGCCCATTTTATTGCCTGCCAATGGAGGGGGGTCTCCTCTGAGTTGATACATACACAGTGGAACGCTTGTCCCAGTGTAGTTCCCATCCTGCTATTTATTAATGTATTTCTTGTATAAATAACCTGGTGCAATTAATGAGTAGGTAATAAAAATACAGGTTCTGAGGCAAATAGCCCAGTGAAATACTTCCCTGAGGACTTTAGCCTAATTAATAGTTGATTTCCTCCTATGAAAAGAACACATCAGCCTGTTTGTGACACCCAGGGTAGGCAAAGCTCACCCCCAAATCACTCCCAAGGATCTCAAGAAATTATTCACCCCTGCTGTAAGCTGGGCTACATAATTCACCTATCAAAGGCAAGTTGTTGGTGGTTTAAAAACAAAATAAAAAAAACTAGTAAATTATGTTGATTATGCAGAAGAGAAGTCTCAAATGCAGTGCCAGTATGTAAGTCCCACATGGCTGTGCTAGAGTTGTAAGTGGTGGCAACTACTGTGGAACAGAGAAACAGTATTTTTTGGCAGTATTCTTCACCCTACTGGCTCTTGAAGATCTGTTACCCCCAAGATAATGATGGAAGGTATTAAAGAGAAATGTTAGCGTCAACTAGAAAGACCAGCAATAGCTGATTGGTTAAATAAATTATGGGATGGCAATATAGTGGAATTGACTACATTCATAATAAATAAAATTGTCATAGTAAAAATAACTGTTTAGAACATTTCAAACATCATACTAACTGTTAAATAGGCCTTTCCCCCTTTTTATTGGTGTATTATAATTATACACAACAGTGGGATTCATTGCTACATATTCATACATGAACACAGTATAACAGTATAATTTAGTCACTTTTGTTCCCCAGTACCTCCCCTTTCCCTTCCCTCCTCCCTCCCTCCCTCTGGCTCCTTTCCCCTACTCTACTGGTTTCCTTTTTATTTTTATGAGTCTTAGGTAGTTTTAAAGAATGATTTAAAAATATATCATGTAGTTTTACAATAATTCTGAAGGTACATATTATTACGCCCATTTTACAGACAAGAAAATGAAAGAACAGAGGGATCGGCTTGCTCAGAATCACACAGAAAAGAAATAGCAGGAAAGAAATACCATAACTGGGCTAGGAATTCAGGTATATGAAATTTTAAAAATTATCCAACTGAATTGTTAAAGATGAAAATGACATCAGGAAATATTATCTAGTAAGCTCTCATTTTAATTTTTTAACAGATAGTTTTTATTTTCCTCTTTTACCAGTGATCATATATCATCTTTGCATTTTTATAATTAGAAAAATTTACTTTTATATTTGAGATAAAATATGTTATACTTTTTTTTAAGAGAGAGAGAGTGAGAGAAAGAGCGAATCAGTTTTATTCATTTTTTCTTTTGGTGTTTAGTTTTTCTGACAGTTGTGTATGTGAAGCTAGAGTTTGAACTCTAACCACTGAGCCACTGCTCCAGCCCCTGTTGAATTATATTTGACATAGAACATACTGGCTCTCTATACGACTATATTACAATGTCGATTTAGTGTCTCCTTGATGATATCCAAGTTGGCATTCCTTCCTTAGACACTTTGGTCTAAATTCAGAAGAGAAGGCAACTTGTATTAAAAAAAAACTTAGAAAAAAAACCAGCTGTTCAGTTGGTTCCCACTGTAATTTAGAATTGATGGCTTAAAGAAAGCACATGTCTGACAAACTGCAGAGTACCCACAGTCTGTGGCCAAGAGCGACCATGGCAGGAGTTAGGTGAAGGTACAATAGGAAGAGAGCACACCAGAGCACTCACAACTCAGTTTCAATATTGGTTTCTTTAATAAATGGAGCCATAAAGTTGTATTGAAGTGAATATACATTATTAGTATCGCTTACCATGTTTATGATCCATTCCACATCAAAGTGACATAAAAAGCAGACTTAGTACCAATTAATATCCAATTGCTCATCAAACTTTAATTTGTATTTGCTTTCCCCTGATTGATACATCTTTTATAACCAAAAGGCTCCATCTCCTTATAACATATGCTATCATTCAAGGCCACTTGTTTTAATCACTCTGCAAACCAGCATGAAATTGTCTAATAATTCACCCAGGTTTTGTCACAAGTGCCTGAAGTTATGGCAATCTTTTAAAAGGAGCAGCAGCCCTTCTCAGAAATGTTTGGTATTATTGCAACAGTGGATCAGATCCCTGACTAGGAAGCAGCCTTGTCTGATTGATGAATACAATGCTGAATTTTCAGAGGCACCAAGTTTTTTGTTGTTGTTGTTGTTTTGGGTTTTTTTTTTTTGGGGGGGGGGAGGTTTGCAGTACCAGGGATTGAACCCAGGGGCACTCAACCACTGAGCCACATCCCTAGCCCTTTTTAGATTTTATTTTGAGAAGGGTCTTGCTAAGTTGCTTAGGGCCTTGCCAAGTTGCTGAGGCTGACTTTGAACTTTCAATCCTCCTCCCTCAGCCTCCTGAGCCACTGGGATTACAGGCATGCACCACCGTGCCTAGCCACCAAGTTTCTTTCTATTTTTAACCCTTGGTTTGAATTTTGGTAGTGCAGCTGCAGAATGAGATTAATAGCTGCAGGCCCATTGGTGCACCTTCTGAGGGGAGGTGTCACCTGTAAGCCTGGCTCTGTAAGAGTGATTTGAGATAGTTACTAATCCACAGCCAGGGCTAATTTGGATATGACACATAATAAACAAAGAAACAAACAAAAACAGTCATATCTTTCATGTCACTTTTTATTAGGCCTTCTACATATGGTGAATTCAGAATCATCTTAAGAGTTTTCATGTTGTTTAACTATTGTAACAACTTGAGGGTTCTCCAGGCATCCAAGGGAGTTCCCAGAACCCGGGGAAAGATCTTCTAAGACCTAGGCCCTTCCCTACTCCCCAGAGCTAAAGCAAGGCTTCTCAGAGGTCCAGGCCACACCTATATTTAAAGGCTCCTAATATATTACAGAATTTTAAAATGCCAAAACAAAATCATGAAATTGACATATATAAATCTTCACATTAAATAATGTAAATGGGGGTTGGAGCGGTGTTATGGTGCTTGCCTGGTGTGCGCGAGTAAGCAAGTTCAAAACCCAGCACCACGGTACACAATGAAGTTCCGAGCAATGGAAGCCACATGAAAAACTAAATAAAAATTATTCTCTCTTTCTCTCTCTCACTGTCCCTCTCTCTTTAGAAAAAAAAATAATGTAAATACTTTCAGCATTTTAGAAGAGGAAGAACAGAAGGAAGAATGGTTCAAGGGAAAAGAAGAATGAAAATGAACCAGGCATGGTGGTACACACCTGTAATCCCAGTGATTGGGGAGGCATGAAGATCGCAAGTCCTAGGGCAGCCTCAAAAACTTGGCAAGATCCTGTCTCAAAGTAAAAATAAAAAGGGATGAAGATGTAGTTCAGAGGTAACTCACCCCTGGGCTCAATCCCTAGTATCAAAAGAAAAGAATGAAAATTATTTTCAGTATAATCTTATTTGAAGAAAAATCCCAAAGGCCTAAAGGCCATGTCTAAAGAACCTGGAGCAAACCCTGAAGTAGGTTCCTCATCCCTGGTGAGCCTTTCATGGAAGAACAAATGGGGTGATGCTTGCCGGCCTTCAGTGGGGTGGAGGTGGACATGGATGCATCTAGTCCTTTGAATTATCTTAATGTGTAGATCAAACTTTTTTTTTTAAGAGAGGGACCGTGAGAGAGAGAAATTTTTTTTAATTAGTTTTTCATGTGGTCTTTGTTGCTCCAATGCTTTGTTGTATACTTGATGCTGGGGATTGAACCCATGTCTTTGTGCGTGCCAGGCAAGCACCATAACTGCTGAGCCACCACTCCAGCCCCTAGATTAAACACCTTGAAGTAGGTTTTCTTCAGCGATACTATAGTGAAGAAGGGTTTGGGTGGGGATTACAATCTCAGTGCTGCTTTTATCCTCCCAGCCTACTATTGGTGTTTGGGTGAGGCAAACTGAGGCTTCCAAACCAAGCCAAGGGCATCACTCTGTCTTCTAAATATGAAATAATGGCATGATGGTGAGATCAGAAATCCTGGAGACTTACTTTCAAATCCTGACTCTGTGTGGTCCTAGTTGTGAGATATTGGCCATGTAACCAAATTTATGAGTCCCAGTTTGCTCAATTATAAATTCAGAGTAATGATGATACTCTCCTCCCTATAGGATTGTTATGAGGATTAAACAAGATCACCCTCTCAAAGCACTGGGCACAGTGCCTGGCATTAGCATAAGTGTTCAATAAATGCAACTACATATTATTACAAAACTGTTACTTACTGGCTCAAGCCTACAGGAATGCAGAAGAGTATTACCTACCAGGACAGCCAAGTGCTATAGCAAGAAGCATATGTCATCTAGGAAAGTCCAAAGGATGGTACTCATTTTATTTTTTAAATCACTATTTCAGACTTCCTAGAAAGTTTAGAAAAGAATATAACAAACCCCAAGAGAATCCATCATTCAACTTGAGAAAAAAAAAACATTATGAACAATAAGATGCTATACAGCTAATAAAATAAATAAACCAGAGACATGTGGATAAATCTCAAAAACACGATGTTGAATAAGAAGTGCAGGTGAATTCAGAGCTATTGGAGGTGTACAATATGATGCCATTTATATTATTTACTTGCACAACAATACAATGTTTGAATTGATTAGTATATAGGTAGTAAAAGTGTCAGGATATTCAGGGGAATGATAAGCAATGCTTTGAAGGGTGGGGGCCCTTTAATTCTCAGGTGTCCTGGCTTTGCTCTCAGCAGGGCCTAAGTCAGGAGCTCCTCTCCCTGCTGTCTTTACACAGATGTTAGCCCCTGTGGAGATAGAACTCCAGGAAAGCAGTGTTAAATATACTGAAAGCAAAATTCTTCCTTTGAATGTACTCAGCTCCCATTAAAGTCCAGGGGCGTTCTCTCTGCAGGCCTCAGTCTCTTTTTGACTATGCGATGCCTCCTGCACATCATGACAAGACACATTCAACCTGAATTCTGCAGATTGGATGTAACATAAAAGCAGCCAACCAACAGCATAAATGTATATGAAATGAAATCAATAAAAAAGTGTATTTTTTCCCTCTATTGAAGATAGTCCTGGGAGGGTACATCGCAGAAGCTAGGACAGTACTAGGGAGATGCTAAAAGGAAGGGTGAAGGTAGCCGGACTGGGGCGGGTGTGTGTGTGTGTGTGTGTGTGTGTGTGTGTGTGTGTGTGTGGAAGGAAGGATGGGGAGGACTTGGGGCAGAGGGTGGGAGTCAGTGTTAACATTCACTGTGTAAGCCAGGAGTTAATGTGAAGTGTCCTTCTTTTCCCTTATCACTTAAAAACATCAACTATCAATGTTTATGTGATGAAATAGGGACTTCTGTTTTGCTCATTTATCCTAAGAGGTCACCATAATAAAGAATTATTCCTGAGATCACATTGATTTCTTTTGCAAAAGGTTGATATAAGATTATGAAGAGATTGAGAACTGGAATCAGGCAGAGAGAGAAATGGTTTTGTTCATACATTGTTTTCCTGCTAAAACCACAGTGAAGTTTTTATATTTCATGATGATAAAATGCCAGGCATTGCAATGAACCCTTTATGTTGGTGATTTCATTACTCCTGGTGGTAAACATACAAGGTAGTGTTGCAGAGCTTATATGAAACCAGAGATACACTGCAACTCACTATTGAACCAAGGGAGCCTCACTCCAAAATCTATACTGTATCTGTCACCCCACAACATATGCTCCCCCACTGAAATTCATGCTGTGAAAAATATCTGTGTTTACTAACAAGGTAATCCTTAACTGTACTTAAACTCTGCCACAGTGCTCTATTGCTAGCAGGACTTTGGGAATTACTCATATGACCCTCTGTATCATAAGTGATAAGGTGGCCTCATGGTTGAAGCCTTACTCTGAAACCAGGGCCTCTTCTTTAATCCTCTCTTTTGTTCTAAAATTACCTTGCTGCAGTGTATACCTCTATTCTCCACCTGTTACAACTATATTCTCTCCTAGGACTGGGCCTCCATACCTTTTTAATATTACACATCTGTCTGTGGCCTCAGGGTATTGAACCATAGGTGGACATTTGATAATTGGGGAAAGCAATAATTTGTTGGCAGAATCAGCCCCACTGTCTTCTGGGAATTTGGACAAAGAAACAAAGTTGAAGAATAATGCTTTTCCTTTCTTGAATAGTAATATTGTTTAGAAATTCCTCAAGTCATCAGCTTTTTTCTTTTTTTATCCTCCTGTCCCTTTTCAGAACACTTTACTTGGGGGTCACTAACACTTTTGCTATTACATCATCATTGTTTTTTGGTTGCTATTTCCAGGATTCTAGCTTATTTTACATTAGTGATAGCTCAGAATAGTTTTCTTCTGGCATATTGTAGTGGTGGAGACTTACCTCAATCTCAAAAGTGTTATTTCAGACTGGGGATATAGTTTAGGGGTAGAGCATTTGCTTAGCTTAAGGCCCTGGGTTTGCTCCCCAGCACCGGGAGGGGGGGTCGTGCAGGGGGAATTGTAGGGCTTCTTGTTACCAGCCTCCAGGCCTACATTTTCTTTCTTTTTTGGTACCAGAAAATGTACCAAAGGGGCGCTCAACCCCTGATCCACATCCCTAGCCCTTTTTATTTTTAACTTTGAGACAGGGTCTTGGTAAGTTATTTAGGGCCTCGTTAAGTTGCTGAGGCTAGTCTCAAATTTGCAATCCTCCTGCCTCAGTCTCCTGAGCCCCTGGGATTATAGGCATGCACCACCTGTCTGGTCAAGTACACATTTTCCATGTGCATGTAGAGTCTGGTATTATCTTGTGACTTTACTGTAAATCAGAGCCAGGTGTGGTAGGATTGATAATCCTACCAAAATTGTATCTACTCATGAAGGGCAGGTTCTCCAAAGGAAAATTGGGGTATATCCCAGTAGAAGAGAGAATAGATGATGGTCAGATTAAAAACAACTGTTCATTCTGTTTATTTAGGATTTCATTTGACTACTCCCCAAGAACGTACGAGTAAGCTCTTTAACAGAAGAGTTACCATATATAGAGGCTTGTGATTGCCAAGGTCAGGGATTAAGACCCCCCCCTCAGCTCTATGTTGCTTAGTATAACAGGCTTATACTTGATATGCATGGGCATATGTGTTGTAGTTTGAAAGTCCCTGAGACTTATATGAGATTTCCTTGTGCCAAGTGTTAGGTTGGTGACTGCTATTTAGAATATGAAGAAATATGGATGTTTAGATGTTCTGCCTCACCATCAATCAGCTCTGTGATTGGAACTGTAATCTGCATCATCTGCAGAGAAGGGGAATCTGATCTGTAACAACAGAGACAAAATTTCTAAGGGGTTATACAAAAGTCAATAACTATTCTTTATCAGGTCCCTGAATATGTCTACTTCAAGTCAGGAAATGTCTGCTACTTGATTTACTGTCCAATGAAAAGAAATATTTCATATTACTCAATTTTGGATCATCCATCTCTCTCTCTCTCTCTCTAATAGCTTCCCGGTTTATTCTCTATTTAGGTTCACAAAGATCATTGTCCTTTAAAATATTAATCACTTACTTTAAAATAATTTTAGCACTCAAGTAATTTATGTTCGTTACAGAAAAATCAGAAACAAAGAGAGACAAAAGAAAATGAAAATCCACAACCAGATAATTTTTACATATATACCTCTAGATTTTTTCTATGTATAATGAACTACATAGATGTACTCACAATTTTTTTAAAAAGGAAGCATACTGATCATATTACTTTCATTATCTTTTTCATTCAATAATATTCTTCTTCTGTAATTATAAATATTTCTTTCACATTGCCTTCGTACTTTTTTTTTTCATACTAGGGATTGAACCCAGAGTACGTAACCACAGAGCAACATCCTCAGCCCTTTTTTTATTTTTTATTTTGAGACAGGGCCTAGCTAAGTTGCTGAGGCTGGCTTTGAACTTGCAATCCTCGTGCCTCAGCCTCCTGAGCCACTGGGGTTACAGGCATGTGCCATTAAGCCCAACTGTCTTCATATTTTTTATCACACATCATATGTTAATATGATTTTTGTTTACTTGTTCATTTTGAGACAAAGAAAAAACAGTTAACCACATTTTTTATTTCTCATTTAGTACCTTTGTTTTGATTTCCCTCTTTACATAACTGTTAAATCTAGATTTTTCTGAAGTAAGTGATACAACACAAGTTCTGTCACAATAATGGTTTTTTAAAAAAAAACAAACATATTGCCCTGGCAGCAAAGTTTCCTTTATGGATGCCCAGATGTGTTAAAGATCTTCAAGCACTTGAATGTATTCTTTTATTTTTTTTTTTTAAGAGAGAAGGACAGTGAGAGAGAGAGACAGAGAGAATCAACTTTTATTGAGTTTTTCACAGGGCTTTCATTGCTCTGACACTTAGTTGTGTACATGGGTGCTGGGGTTTGAACCCATGTACTTGCTCATGCGAAGCAAGCACTGTAACCGCTGGGCCACCGCTCCAGCCCCTGGATGTATTATTTATTTGGAAGAAGCTAGCTTTGTTGTTTCCATTTTTCTGCTAAGAAAAAGGACACAGACAATATAAAAGCCATCGGAGAAGTCACTGGCAGAGCCCAAAAGAGAACTTGAACTTCTAATGGCTCGGTCCTCTGATCAAACCACAAAGCCACACTGCTTCCCTTTCCGCTGCTTCAGGGCTGGGCTTGGAAGGGAAAAGTGCTGCCTCTCAACAAGGGCTGAATGGTGATTTGCCATTCATAGTCCTGGTTGCTCAGTCAAGAGAGCCCAGACTCCCGACCTCTCAATTGCGGGTGAAAGCTTCTTATCATGTGCAGGACCCATTGATCTGTTTCGACAATGACTCCTGAATTATATGGCCCCTAAATGTTTGCTGCCAGAGAGATCTATACTGTGGATGCAGTGATGGGTACTTACTGGAAACTATTGCCTGATATATGAGTTTTGCTGTTTTGTCTCAATGAAATATCCCTGTGTGCTTAGAGATTGCTTTCCTTCCAACTCTTTCCCTTGCCTCTAGTGTAATGAATTGTAATAGAAAATAGTGAAATAAAATGACCTTTATATGTCATAATGTTAAAAGTAAAGCCATATTAGTGTGTAAGTACAGATCAGCAAAAGCTTTTTTGAGGATAATTTGATAGGAAAGAAATAGAGATTTTAAAATGTGCATAGCGTTTACCCAGAAATTGTGCTTTAAGTAATTTATCTGAAGCAAACAATGGTGAAAGAGTTCAAAGTTTGAATTATAAGAATCTTCTCTTTAGTGTCATTTACTATGGTGAAAAAAACCAAAGCCATTTCAAAGTTAAACAATAAATTGCTTAAATGAGTTCTACTTGACTATAGAATGGTGTTATATATGCTGTCATTAGAACTGATTTGCAGTAGAGTTCATAATGATAGGAAAAGTTCCTAGAGTTCATAATGATAGGAAAAGTTGTTTATAGTGTTAAATTTTACATGTACACATACTTCACTATCTCTCTCTCTCTCTCTCTCACACACACACACACACACACACACACACACACACGCAGAACTCTGGTCCTTTCCAACTCTCACTCAACTCTAACTATTGTCCTCTTTGATTTTTTTGATATCTTCTTTTGCCACAGGCCCATTGTCCAAGAAGTTTCCTCTCCCTGAAACATCTTCCTTCTTCCTTCAGGGACATATCCTTCAGATACCAGCTCAAACATCACTTCCTCAGGAAAGTCTTCTCTGACCCCACATAGGGCTTGGATCATTAAGGTTCTCAGAGTCACCATATCAGAGACTTATTTTCTATGTAGCACTGTACAGGGTAGCCAGAACGCTGAAAATAATACAATTGTCACAAATAGTAAAATTGGTAAACTATTTGTTATGTAATCTCCTATGCTTTCAGACTTTTGAACCTTGTATATTGTACTTTTTTT